>JAKUCV010004050.1:19307-92109 GCA_028386065.3 Turnera subulata | reverse complement strand
AACATCGATGTTTCATGCTGCCGGTTGGGAATGATACTAGTTGAAGTCCACTCAACATCGATGTTTGGAACCTAAACATCGATGTTTTTCTGTCTCGGCTTGCTTATTCCCAAGAATCAACTAGGAATTTGGATGCTTCCTTGATTATGTGCTTGGAGCATCCGCAATCAAGGTAATAAAGTACACTTGATGCCTTCAAGCACACCTGCAAAACAAATCAATGGGTTTTTGGTACCCAAATCTTTTTGGGTCCTTGGTGGTTAGGAACATAATAGTGATGAGCCTTATCTTGTGCCCAATGTCTATGCCTAGTAAAACATACCGTGGCAATGTGACCTATCCTATTACAATAGTGACAAGTAACGTTAGGATTGTGCATTCTTCTAGGTTGGCTATAGGTACCATATTGCCTATGTTCATGCAATCTATCATACTTGTCTTCCCTAGGTATAATCTTGTTTTCCCTAGGTTGAGCTATGTGTGTCCTAGGTTTAGTGTAATGAGATTTTCCATTCCTACCATTGTAGGCATTCATTTTAGCATAATGAGATTTTCCACTACTTACATTTGATCTTGCATTTTGAGCATGTGACCTTCTATGATGAGTATATGATCTTGTGTCATGAGCATGTGATCTAGTATGAAGAATAGAAGATGAAACACCATGTTCATCTTGAAGTTTCCGAAGCCATTTCCCTCAAAATTTTGTAGTGATTTCTTGAAGTTTTTTTCAATGCCATCCATCACAACTACCATATTTACTAACGATCGAAGGGATTAACATTGTGTATATATAATCAGGCGTACTTCCATGTCTCTGACGATTGGAAATAGATTGGACAAAAAATAGAACAACGGTGAGTTTTGTACAAAATGAACTCTTTTTTATTTTCAATAAATTCTTCGATCTCATCACAAAATTAGTCTTGTAAGACAATGAAAAGAAAGTACAAAAACTTGGGCAAAAGTCTCAAAACACAACCATCCCTGCAACTTATATAACCCTATATATCTCTGCATCTGGTCCATCTTCTGCTATTGGGCTTCATATCCGGAAAGTCCTATGATGTCCATAAGCCCTAAGATGGGAAATCCCTTCTATTATTATGGACTCCCTTGGATGCACAACCAGAAATTAAAACCACTTGAGCCCACTGTGAGTGTTTGGTGCCGACAGAGAGTGGAGACGACGGCTTCATCCACATAAAATGTTAACAGCAACAACTACTGGAGGAGGTGGAAGCCGGACAACCATACCATTGGATTGCGGCGGCGGCGGAGGAGGACCCATCCAAATGGTCGTGCACCTTGTTCAAAACCTTACGCATTTTGCATCTCCAGCTTGGACTTTATTTAAGCTCGTGGTGCTATTGGCCCAATTCAGAACCCTACACTTGCAGACTGCTTGGTTGCAGTAGTAGAGGAGCTAACTCTCTTCTCGCTGATCAACGTGGGTGGTCCTGTTTCAAAGGAAATCGGCTGGTGATGAATTCAACTTGAACTGAAGGATGCCAAAATATCTAACACACCAACAACCATAGCGCTGGCCAAAGGAATTGCCACCAACAACGGACCAGCAATCCAGCCAACTTTGGAGACAAGTTATGATAATATGAAAAGTACGTATATAAATGAGATTGTTGTGCCTCCATTGAAGATGGTGACAGTCACTCTCAGACCAACACAGCCCGCGTATGATGTCCCTTTCTCATTTTCACAGCGTGAGGCTCTTGCCAATGGGATCGATAGAATAGATGGTGGAAGTGACAGTTAGGCCTTGGTTCCGTATTCAGAAAGTCCTATGATATCCTAGATGAAAAAAAAAAAAAAAAACCCACGTGTGCTAGTTTTATTATATATGGACATGGTGGACCTCCAATGGAGTTTTTCTTTAGAGCTGTTTGAAAATCTCCTGGCGCTTTCTTCTCCGCTGAGGATGCCTCTGCCCCCACTTTTGCGTTTCCTTTTTCACATTGGAAATCATTCTCTGCTCTTTTTTTCGCTGTTTCCTCTTGTTCATGCTCCTCGTCTCATCTCCTTTCCCTTACCTGTAGCTACTACGAAATATTGCTCATTACCGTCTGATTTCTGCTTTCTTACCTGTTACATTTCGTATTGGGCAAGAAAAAGAAATACGTAATCTAGTGATCATGGACAAATTAAAATTATGGCGATTCATAGGCAGATCACAACTTCAGAATTTGTAATAATGTCATGTATCATCCACTAAAATAACCCGCCAAGTTAGAAATCCCCTAATTTTTACACAAAACCCATTTACTTATCACATAGAAAATTCAACTTTTAGAATAATGATCAACCATATATAAGCCGCTTACCAAAGAATAGCAAACGCCTCAAAGATATAAATACAAGCATATGGAAGAACATATTTCCTGAAAGCATGTTATTCTCTGGACACAGAAAAAGGCCTATATTATCAAAGGTTCAATGCCAAAATCAAGCAGTCCACCGACCCAATTTCTCAACATATGGAAGAAATCAAAGGCTTTAACCAACGAGGGTTTGTCTCATAGGCAGTGGACTACTTGAAACTTGCATCTTGGTTGCTCACTGCAATGGCTTCATATACTGTAGGCATTAATAGTGTACCCTCCTCGCCTTCACGAGCCAAATCTTTAGCAGCTCTCGTAGCATGAGATGCCTATTTTACCAAATAAATATTCCCCGTCGCGCTGATTTCAGAAAATATTGCTGTGATGGTGCTGTCTTGCCTACTGCATCAAATAAAGGATCTATGGCGCTCCAAGCCTTTCCTTACATCCTTGTAACAAAACCATGTTCAGTGTGAGCCAAATGACAACACAACCCTGTACAGCGGGGCGGATGCCAAAGTAGAGATATCTTAGGAAGACTTCAATTTTGCTCGGAAAAAAGAGCGTCTCGTTGAGAGCGGCAAAATGATCTCCCAAACATTATGAAAGAATCCTTTATCATACACGTTTCTCTTAGCAACCACCTCTGCATCTTGAAGGGGAGATCTGCGGAAGAAAGCTCTCCATTTGCTCTCTGCAGGCTTTGGTTCACTATTCAGACCATTGATGCTTGCTTTGAGTGCAGCAGCACTAGCTTTTGCTTCATTTAGCTTCCTTTGCCAGCTTATATAATCTTGCCACTTGAAGGTCTGAATTCCCACGGGAAACAGGAAACAGAGAACATACATCGACATAAGTTCAAAATAGTAAAAGTTTAACACCACTGTATAATATGCAATATTTAGTGATTACTTATAATAGATAAATAGCACAAAACTAGCACATCTCCAAGTGCAATATAGTTCTAGCACCATGTTTTACGGTTGCATGAAGACAATATACCCTATTCAATGACAATAGTTCACCTTATTTAACAGTTGTATGAAGACAATCTATCCTATATAATGGCAGAATTCTAATTTAGAATAAGTGAAGTACACCTCATTCGTTGTTGTGTTTGTGAGACATAGGTTTGCATGATATCCAAAGAATCCAGCCAATAAAAGAGAGACTATAGCAAGGAACACCATAAGAAGTATTTGAGTGTTATGAGAAGCCAACAACCACTGCAGGAGCAAACAACCATTAATCAGAAAAGCAAAAGGCAATTCGCAATCAAAAAGCATGGAGATAATATGGAACACTCACCTGCACAACATGTGGAGCTAAACTACGAATTGAATCATCTATACCGTAGTAAACTGCAAATTGAAAACAATTGTCATGCTTAAGTTACAACAAGCAGCAAAGTTGACATCTAAATTCTAGGTGCATTAACCTGTTAGAATATAAACAATCCTTAGTTCTTTCAACCGTCCAGCAAGAACCAATCCAATTGCAATAGTTCCATATATACAAAGAAGAAAATGCCTGCAAAAAGACAAATACTAAGAATAGTAAAAAGCCAAGAAGAGAGACAAGAGCTAATGACTACCAATGCAGCAACAACAGAAAAGGTTATATGTACAACAGAAGATACAAGAGGCACTATACATAACGACTTAACAAGTTTTTGCTTCAGCCATGACTAAACTCAGTATCAGAAAAGGAAACCAATAGCCACATTTAGCAACGACTAAAAACAAAGCTTTGTCCTGTAACTGTTCCCCACATGAGTAAACATTCTAACTTTATTCGAAGCTCATTCTCAGGTACATGTTCAGCTGTTCATAACAACAAAGGGAAATGATCATTTTTACTTCCATATGTAATTATGCTTTTGGTTTTTGTTGGAATCTTTTCACGGCTAAACAGTTAAATTTCCCTATGAAAACACAGTATTCCACGTAATTATTCATCAATGAGAACACTTTCAAAAGTCCAACATGTTCCTCTGATGCACAATGCACTCTCAAAGAGTGAAAGACTAAAGGATTCAGAAAATTGATAGCAAAGTCATTCTGATGATGTACTAAAGATTCAATTATGACCATGGGATGGAGAAGTAACTGAAAAAGAACCAGCAAGAACTCTCCAAGAAGAAGATACCCCCCATCTGTGAATCATTTCAGTTGACAAGATAAATTTTGCTTGCACAAAAGCTGATTTTGGACTCACCACAAAAGAAACGCCATGAAGTATCTAGTATTTTTCTCCCCAATACAATTATTCTGCAACAATATGCAAACAGAAGAAAATATCAAAAGCCACAAGCTTGATATATAGTGCATAGAAAAATCATCGAATGTTTAGAGCAAAATATTAGTCAACTAAAAAAACGAACCATCCAGCCACAATGGTGGTCAAACCGGGCAACACAACGGTTACATATGCTGCAGTGCTTGGACCTAGCGGGTCTGGAAAGGGAAGTACATCTCACCTTAGCAAATAGAATCGCAAAAATTAAAAGATTACACAGGATATTCAATGAAAATATCAAAGAACTTACTTTAAAAATTTACAAGTGGAACATTCTTTCTCGGAATATATGATATAGTCATAGGGATAAGCAGAGAGAAACTCTGAAACATTCTCAGGCGTCACTGTTCCTGGATCAGAAAAGCTAGTCAATACAAAGAGTAGAATGCCAACACCAACTGCCAAGAAGCTTGTATATCTGCAAGAATACAAATCACTCAAAAACCATCAATCAAGCAGAGATGCAATTATGATAGAAAAAGCATTTGCAATGGAGTAACATTACAAAGAATCACTCGTACTTACATGTGAACTTCACTTAAATAATACCCAGGGATGTAGCTGAAAGATGAAGTTACAATCGAGTAATAAACTCCTCCGATGATGCCCAAATAAAGAATCTGCAACAAAATAGAAAATATCAAAATAAACATGGACCCACTTCCAAAAATAATCAAACAATAATGACCAGGCCTACGCTAGAATATTCATAACCTAATGTCCAACTCTGGTCTTTAAATTAGCCAGACTGGTTCTTCATCCTTCGCTTCCTCAACTTTAGACAAGAGTAAGCAAGTGAATACAACTCAAAATTCACATTACACCAACGTCTCACGCACGCTCCTCTCATTCAAATAACCAGGCTTTCTTATATTAACCGTCCCAGTAAAACTCAACCTTCCAGGTTAACGTTAATCAATCAGTCACAGCAACTTATCATTTTTTGCTGTTGCACGTAAAAAGACCCGTATTGATCTAACTACTACACTTGCACATACACTGAAATGACTTTCCAGTATCAACCCCATCACAACAAGCAAAGAAACCACACAATTCATACAAAAAAAAGGGGGGGAATCAAATCATCCCGGACTTATTCTAGCATTAAAGTCTCCAACTCAAAATACCCAAAAAAGAACCAATAACAAACAGAAGAAGAAAATAGAAAAGGGATCATTTTGGGAACAGGGTTAGTGGGGGGAAGCTAGTGTTTACCTGCAAAACAGGGTTAGGGCGGTCGCAGCAGGCGTGTTCAACGGAGTAGACAAAGTTAGTGCCTTTGTTCCCGAAAACATACCCCACGCACCTCCTGAAACCAAACCAACCAATCAAATCAAGCAATAGAAATACAATAACAACAACAACAACCGCATTTAGCGAATTGGGACGTACAGGAAGTAATCGTAGGCGCCGAAGGTGAGGAAGTAGTGGAGGCTCTGGATTGGGGTGCCCCGGAAAATGGGCCATTGGCCGCACAGGAAGGAGACCACCACCACCAGCGTTGCCAGGCCGTGGCATACCAGAACCCACTGCACTCCCATTTTCTTTTGTTACTTTATTCTTTTTTTTCCGTTAATTTTAGGAACAAAGGCAGATTCTTTAGGGTTTTGACACAATTTGGGGATTTCGATGAATTAAGGGTTTGTCACTCTGCTTGCTCTGGTCTTACTTTATTGATAGATCGCTTTGAAATGTTGACTTTGGTTCAATTTCCAACTCCTCCAACGGTTTTTTTCTTTTCTTTTTTTTTTTAATATCAGTTCAATGAAAATGCTCCGTCAGCAGCAAACAATTTTCTCTGTATAATAAAGAAAAAGATCGACTTTCATAAAATAAAATAAATAATTCCCCTCACTATTTAGCTCCCAACATCAACATAATAAGGCCTGTTACAATTTTTATAGGGTAGAATTATTTCTCCATCCCATGTTTTTTTCTTTCTTTTGATCAAAAACCGAACTCTGTTAACTGTTACATTCATCCATCAAACATGTTATGTATCACTCCTACTATCCCACACTCCATTTCACTTTGATGATAAATTGTATTTTTGTGTCACAAAGTACAACGTTGTTTGTGGTTGCTCCGTTTGGTTGTATAAAATTATTGTATACATACGTTAACCAGAAATTTACACGCAATTGTTAATTCAAATTCTTCAATAAGTGAATTTCTAGGAAACAACTATACAGGGGATGCAACTAGATATCTGAATCGTCTATGCTATTCTCTATAGTTTCAATGCAAGATCCTACAGATTTTCCGGCTGACATAGCCTCCGCGAGTTTAGATCGAGCTGCTTCGTGACGGCGCAACATTAGGACAGTGTTCAGTACCGACCATCTGACTTGAGAATCTGCCTTCTTTTGAGTGAATCCTAAGCCCTTGAGTAACACATCCAGCTGCACAATAAGCAAAAGAGAAGTTTAAGCAGTAGCAATGTTGATATCTGCATTCTTGCTGGCTTTTTCTTTTGTTCAAAAGAACAGCTATGTTGCAAACTCCTGTGAAGCAAGCGTAATTGTTTAGACCTGGTTGATATCGGCAAGGCCTCCCTCCGCATATCCGTAAAGAAGGTACTCAGTTGCCACACCAGCTAGTGCTATACATGAGAATCTATTTAGCGTCTGATTCACAAAATCCAAACATGAGAACTATCCTGCTTCAAAATGCTTCATCATACATGTAGCATCTGAACTAAAGAAGTGAACGACATACCGTAGATGATACTTTGCCTCCATTCACCTGCATGACAGACGAACATCAATGTAGTTCTGCACCTTCAGTAATCAAGTGGTTCAAAAACACGGTTCAATAGGACATGTAATGGTGCACGCTCATAAATAGTTAACGGCATAGTTTACAGAGAAAACATTGCACAGTAACTAACAGTACATTCATTTCATTGGAGGCCTTGCCAACTTTTTGCTCACCACATAAGGTCCTGCCATCTCACTATTTTCTATAGGTGAAGCCACTCTGCAGCACGCTTCTGTTTAAGGCAGCAGCGGCATAATGCAGTTTGCCTACTCCACCCTCTAACATTTCTCTCTCATTCCTCTCATGGATTCAAATGTTCAACCAATAAGGGTACTCTCCGTAGAATCCGCCACATCCAAGAGGTAGACAAAGCCAAATTTAAACCAACCAGCTTGTTGAGAAAGCTTCCAGGTCTCCAGGAAAGTGATTTAGATTCATTGCGGACTTCTGGAAAGAGTACAGCAGACCGACACCCCCAAGGTTTTGTCGAGGTCCATGAACGACTACTAACATAGGCAGGAGGAAGTTCCTCGACCCAATAATAAACATAAAAAAGGGAATGACAACTTCAATATAAGAGAATGGAAAGTAAGAATAAGACGTAGACAACCTACTTCTTCAAGAAACTCAAAATCCACAAAAGCAGTTCCTGCTTGAACATTGAGAGATCCTTCCTTCTTTAAAGCTTCCAAACTAGATACTGTATAACCCTTTGGTAGAACCCCCATCAAGTAGGCAATGAGGAAATGGCCTGCCTCATGCTGCAAATCGAAAAATGTTAAGTTCAAAAATGGTTACACTGTGCCACTGGAAACCTTAAGGTTTCACATAAGTAGGTAGCACTGACTAAAAAATTGTAAACTAGTACTACATTTATAAGTACCCGCCTGGACATGCTAAAGTTAAATGAGAAAGAGCCAAACATCATCATATACATCCCTCTGAACCCACGGGAGAATGAGAGAAAGTGAGGAACCTTACCTGAATAACCCTGTTATGGTACTTCTGACTAAAGGTGTGACCAATTGTATCAAGAACCAAGCTACCAACCCCTCCATTGAAAGATACCTGAAGTGTTGGATTGTATCACCAAGAACCAATTCTGGCAAAGTATTAGCAATCGAGCAAAATCTGGCTGAGTAAAAAGTAGGATTTGGTTCCCTTTTCGTTTTTTCAACTCGGGATTTTTGGAATCAACTAGGTCAAAACAAAGTAAGCAATATACAACAAGCTAATAGCAGAGAAACCAACAATTCCAATCTCCTATAGACTGGCAAAAGGAATCAAAGATCTGAACATCTTATTATGAAGAATACTGAGAAAATGTAAACAGAAGACACGGGAAGTTTGTGCAATTTTAATCATGAAACCACTTTCTGGTTTCTTTTACCTATATTGATGAAATTGATTGAATTGTTCGAGCAAAGAAGAAAACAAAAAAGACAGGAAATTTCAATGCTCAGAAATCGCTGGAATGACCATTTGAGTGTGAAAAAAAAAAAAGATGCTAAGAAAACAAACGGCAGGTAGTCCAGGCATGAAAAATTACCAAGTCCCATGTCCACAAAAACAATAATCCCAGAGAAGAATACAGAAGCTGTTGCGGGCCAAGCTCAAACGCTTTCCAAGCAGTAACCCCTCCAACAACAGCAGCAAGCTGCAGATTTCTTTCAATTGAACCAAGAGTTGTATCTACTGGAGCCAAAAGAGACGCAGCCACTATCCCATTTAGCTTCAGCTCGTCCAATGTGTAAAGCCTTTGTGGCACCTGCAAACACAATCCAGAGAGAATTCAACAACACAAACTGCACTCACCAATTCCAGTTAAACCCAAACCAAAGCACATGCATATTAATTCAAGTCACACAAGCAAACATTCCACTCAGAGCTGTTTCAAAGTATCAAAAACCTGTCTTGCAGCACCAAAGCATTTAAGCCCACCGGGTTTCCCTTGCAAATCCTTGACCAGAGACAGTGCTGCTCTCTCATCTCCTTTACTGAGCTCCCTGTCCACTCGCTCTAACACTTCTTCTTTCCTTAGGCTCACCGATGACCCAATAACTCTAAAACTACCAAATCTTGGTCTTGGAAGAGAAAGTAAACCTGTGTAATGACATCCCGCTGTGGCTACGCCCATTCAAAACAGAACTCAAAGGAAAACCCAACTTTTTGAATGGTACAAAATAAGTTGCGTTTTGTGGATCCTTTTTACGAGTAAAGAAAATGTCACGTCTCTTTCTGGAAATGGTTAGTTCACAACCACACAAACAGATTATATAAAGACAGTGCCATAAACGACGACGTTTCCTTGGTGGATGGAGGTATTTATCCATTCTGCTCTTTCTCGCTCTACCGCTACTAACTCGGTTTTGAAAGACTTTTGTTACTAGCAGAAAGCATTCTGTTTATACGAAAAGAATCAATGACAAATAGCCCAGAACTGGATTAAATCTAAGGTCAACCCCCCGCAATATTTGATTAATTCTACTACTCACACGAACATGGAATCGGGGCAGCAATCCAATTAAACAAGAATAGAACAGAGGGGCCAATAATTGGGGGAAAAGAGGAAAAAGAACAGCCTACAAACAGAGTAACACCATTTCCATCACTAATCCACCAACACATGTCAAAACTTATCACAGAAAATGAAGAGTAAAAAGAACAAATATGATCCAATTAGATAGATTCCATTTATCAATCTACTCCAACAACCAAAACACTACAGTAACAATCCGGGAACCACTGTTTTTAAGAGGCTAAACGAAAACACATATATTACAGCTGTGGACAAAAACGCTCTAATTGGAATAACAAAAAAGAAAAAAGACCAAAGCAGTGCCTAAAACTCTTGAGAAGCAGATCCGATATCGCCTTTGCCCTTGCCCACTTTCTTGGGGAGGAGAGTTTGGTGGATGTTGGGCAACACACCGCCATTGGCGATGGTAACAGAGCCAAGAAGCTTGCTTAGTTCTTCGTCATTCCTCACTGCAAGTTGGATGTGCCTTGGCACGATACGGTTCTTCTTGTTATCCCTCGCTGCATTTCCAGCAAGTTCAAGCACCTGAACGAATAGACAAACAAACATTAATCGGCAAACCAACAAACATTAATCGGCAAACCAAACCACATATAACAACGGGCTCCAAATAGACCACACTTTAAAGACCCAAATCAATTCAACAACACAGAAAGCAAAACCCAATTTGATTCAAAATCTTATCTTTTATCAAATACGCCACATTTCCAATAAGTTCATAACACAATCAAATAAAACCACCAGTGACTAGAAAAGATCCCAAACCAAAAGTTCCATCCTTTAACCTTAAAACATGAAACCCACAAGCCTTATCGATCAAAGAAAGAGAATAAACTTCCAAATAACAAGCGATTAGCCACAATCAACGGACAAACATGCAATCAATTAATCGATCAATTAAAAAAAAAAACACACCCAACACAACAAAAAGAAAAGGGAAAGGGAAAAATAAACCGACCTCAGCAGCGAGGTACTCGAGGACGGCAGATAGGTAGACGGGGGCTCCGGCACCAACACGCTCGGCGTACTTTCCTGCCTTCAAGAACCTGGCGATTCTTCCGACGGGGAACTGAAGGCCGGCCTTCTGCGACCGCGACACCGACTTGGAGGACTTGGGCTTGCCCCTGCCGCCCTTGGTGGACCCACTGCCAGCACCACCCTCTTTCGTACTCATTTTTTCTACAACCCCAACCCTAATTTTAGGCCAAAAGCAAAACAACAGAGCGAAAGAGAGAGGAATGTGTGTTTTCTTTGTGTTGTAGCGGTGATGGTTTGATATGAGGTGGAGTAGTGGGGGGGCTTTGACTTATATAGGGAGAGAATGTGTGGTGTGGTTGGTGGGATTGGGGTTGCCGCGGATTGCCAGCGTGGCATGGGCTTTTCTAGTGACAAGGCGGGAAGAACCAAAAAAACAATTAAATTCTTGTTTCTTCTACTTCTTCTTTAAAAAAATATTTGCGTTTTCGCGGGTTTTTGTGTTCTGGGCTTTTCCTTGTTTGGTCTACTATATTCCATAATCCCTCTCAAGTGGCCTAAGAAGTTGTTTGCTCCTAAACAGTCGTAAAGCCCAATTATGTTGGATTGCTGGGTTGGGTTCGTTGTCTTCTTCTGGGCTGAAGTATTCAGCTGTGTTAAACCTATTTGCTCCAAAATGTTAAAGATTGGAGGAGTCGAATTGAATGACCCAAAAACAAGAAGAAACGAGCGCTTCCCAAGATGCTGCTTTTTTTTAGTGTGTTAACCATTATTGATTTGTAAAATTACGAACTTATTAAAAAGAATGGTGTTAATGTCTTTTTGTTTAAAAAAAATTAGGTTGGTCCCTTCGGGGACATATAAAATTGGAAGGATAGAGAGAAGATTAACATGGCCCCTTGCACAAGGATGACATGCACAAATCGTAAAATGGTCCAAATTTTAAAAAAAAGTTTAGCTGGTGAAGTTCGAACTCTAATATAATGGAAATGTTGATTAAACCATAACCAACTAAACCGATTTCTTTTGGCAAAATAATGTTAATAGTGTAACTACAAGTAGATTTTTAATTATTGTATGAGACTATTAAAGTTGGATTATTATACACTCAATTCTATAATAGTGAGTCATGTTAAGTCTACGACTATAATTTACTTTGAGTTTATATATTTATCTAAGTTACAAATTGAATAAGCATTAATTGTAAGTATAACATTATATATATTTTTTTTTCCAAAATGTTTAGGTTGAGGGGAGGCTCTCCAGTCTCGACAAATCATCTGCTTAGCGAGGCTTATAATTGTAGTTAATTATTATCCACCAAAAAAGATAAATAGTAGGTATTTAACTATTATCCAACAAAAAAGATGATTAGTAGGTATTTAATTATTGTCCACCAAAAAAGATAATTAGTGAGGCTTTTCCCTTGCTGGAAACATATAAACTTATTATTAATATAACCATAAAAACCAAACACACATTAAAACTAAAACATAAAATTGTGATCAATTTGTAGCTAGCATAGAGGAAGGCCTGGGCTCGTTAACACCACTGTCACTGTCGCCACTACCACCATTATTGTCTTCGCTGCTGACACAGCGACCCGCCATAACCATCAACAGTATAAATTTACCACAACAGAAACAAAATTGTTGGATACTTTAACTTCTTAGATCTCAAGGAATAAATCAAGATGTTGGTGGGTTATCTGGCTAGAAATAGTGACGGTGGCGACGACACGTGTCGCGCACCACTTGGACCAACCCCATATTGATAGTGTAGCATTATGTGGATAAAGCATTCATCATACTTATAATTAGGCTCACACATATAACTTAAACTCATTGGAAATGCAGACAGGACTTTTACAAAAATAAAATCGGGACAAATAGGTAACCAAAACTTTAACAAGGGACCAAAAGTTGAAGCCCAACCCATATACCATAGTTTTGCTCATTTTTGGTTATTAAAATAGGAATTAATAAGGGAGTTTTGAAGGCCTGTGTATGGTGTCCATGTGTGCATCAGAGTTGGAGGGTAAATAAAAAGATAAGTGGGGAAGGTGGCGACTTGCAAGGACAGAGGAGTGTCACTCACTGGCTTACTGGTAAAGAAGAAAAGAGCCAAAAAAAGTGCACAATAAGACAAAGCAGATTAAGACAAAGGGAGATGTAGATGGGGATGAGGTGTTGAATTTTGGTCCATATACAATGTCATTTTGCTGGGTACTACCAGAGACAGAGTAATTAATGGCAGCTAGCTAGGAGGACTAGGAGGAAGAGAAGGGCGATAATTTGTTCCTCTTTAATACATTTTTGTTGGTTAAAATAAGGCCATATTTTTATTTTGTTCATTTAGATGGAAAAAGAGAGAGAGAAAAAAAATGAGAGGAAAAAGAGGGCTCACCCACAAAAATCCGGAAACTGTTTGTTTTGTTGCTGGTTGTTTGACCCACCCAACTCCCTCAATGCTTCCAAAAGGCATTGTGCATTCCCCGGGCTTCATAATTATGGCAAACTCCCCCAAGTTGCCCCCATTGATAGTGAAGTTCAAGGACACTGACGACGAGATTAAAAACGTGGTGTGACCCCATTTTTTTTCTTTCGAGGGTAGTCCTTTTTAGAAATTTTCTAATTAGTGTATGAATTAGGGGAGTACGAATTCTTCCTCTTCTTGCCCCTAAACTACCACCAATTCTTTTTATTTTTTTAACCCAAATGTTACTAGTCTTAATCCTTTTAAATCTAGCCTGTGGAACTCAAATACTATTATTTTTTTTTGGTACTGCTTGCTCTGGACTTATAGTGTGGTTTCAAAATTTTATGATTTTATATTTTAAATATGCAATGCAGTAGTTGTAAATATATTGAACTAAATTGTATTTGCGACTTGAATTTTTATTTTGCCGGAAACAACCAATACAGAATTATTCGGTATGGCTCATCAAGGGCCCAATCGACCATTCTAGCAAAACATAAGGGCTGAATTGGGGTTTAAGCCTATTATTATTAGGAAAATTGAAGTAATACAAATCTTTTAACAAACACATACACATGCAAGTGAAGAGTTTGCCATGGAACATAGGACTAAGCAGGTCCAGGATATAGTTAGAAATACTTTTAATGCTGACATAATTTGCTATATTATTTTTCGGGTCAATCGTATTTTTGATCTTTGTGTTTGCAGCTTTGAATATTTTTCATCCTTGTGTTACAAAAAGGTCATTTTTCATCCTTGTGTTGATTTTTTGGGACATTTTTCATTTTCCATCGATTTTTCGAAAAGAAAATGCTGACATGTTAATTTTTTATTGACACGTCAGCTTTTGGGCCCACATCAAACCGAAAATACCCAACCTGAACCACACCACAAACCGAAAACATCCAACCCGAACCCAACCATCCGACCAAGCAAAACACACACACACAACCCCCACCAAAACGACATAGCATCACTACCCAACATTACCACCCGCCATCATCTTCAACCTCGAACCACCTAACCGGAGCCACCACAACCAGCACCGCCAGCACCGTAGTAATCAATTCAAGGAAGAGATAAGCAGTTGATTTACTTTTGACCTTTCAGCTAGTAATTAATTTATGCATTTGATCATGGCTATTTTCAACATAAAGGAACCACTCATCGTCTGCCTTGAGCTCACCACCACCGAGATCCTCAACGGAGGCCAGGACTTGCGGTCAATCAGGACCAAATGGAGCAGCTCCTCATCGATCGCCTGCAAATCCCCACCCCGGACTCCACCTACCTCCTCGACTGCTACCGTTGCACCGTCGACGAGCTCAAGAAAATCGCCACCATCAAGGACAAGAACGTCGAGGCCGAACTTGGCCTCTCAATTAAGCAAGCGATGGAGCTCTTTGTCTCCTAATGCCAGCTGTACCTCGCCAATCCAGATTTGTTCCCATCCCCTTCCGACGCCGGCTCTTGGCCGACTCTGGGCAGAAATTGAATGTGTCGTTGCTGGTGCCGCTGCTCTTCATGTTGGTGGACGACAATCACGACAGTGGCGCGAATTGGAGAAGGGAGAGAAGAAATCAGCGGTGGAAGGCGACAGGCGGCTTGACGAGGAGGAGGAGACCGGACCTCCTATGCGCAATGGGGGTTTGAGCTCAGCCCCCAACGGTGTCAAGATCGGCGATGGCGTCTTCTGGTTGGTGCAGCAGCGGAGGAGGGAGGCGGCGGTAGTGCACAAAGACGAGGGGAGAGGCGATGCGGCTCTACTTGGTGGCTCTTGTGCACGGTGGCGACAAGGGAGAGGATAGGAGGAAGAAGGGATGACAATGGCTGCGGTGGAGAGGAAGAAGAGAAAAAGAAAAGAAGCAAAGAAAAGAAAAAAAAAAGAAAAGGCAGAGGAAGGAAGAAAAGAAAAGAAAGAAAAAGAAAAGAAAAGGAAGGAGAAAGGGGATATGAATCGGGGAATTTTAGTGGTGTGGGTGGTATATGAAAGGAGAAAACTGGTAAAATCGTGGGTGAAAACGGGTCGAGAGGTGTGGTTCGGGTTTGATCTATCTCGATTTTAGTGTGGGCCCAAAAAGCTGAAGTGTCAATTTTTTAATTGACATGTCAGTATTTTTTTTTCAAAAAATCGATAGAAAATGAAAAATGTCTCAAAAAATTGACACAAGGATGAAAAATATCTTATTTTTCAAAGCGGCAAACATAAGGACCAAAAATATGATTGATCCATTATTTTTCTTTTTAATTTTTGGATTACGATGTGATTAGGCGTGAGATGACAAAACTGTAACTCAAAGCGTCCCGAGATTACACAAATTGGGCGAGCCTATTGTGGGTTCACCAAAGGCCAAAAACCGTACCCATTTGCAGGCCCAAGATAAAAATATCTCTTGTTATAAATAACATGTTAATAAAGAAAAATTCATGATGAAGATGTGAAGAGGAAAGGAGAAGCAGGAGGAAGAGGATGAAGTTGGGAAGAGAGTTTCGGTTTTTCATATATCCCATATCTTTATCTTACACAATATATATATATAATAATAGAGTGTATACTGTATGTATACATAATACAAACAGTATTCATACTATATAAATATATATTTTATAACACTCCCCCTTGAATGTTGTTTGTATTTTGGGTAGAATACGCTTTTTAGAGAAAACTGCCTCGTTAAAAACCTTACCAAGAAAAACCCAGTGGGATAAAAACTTGGTGAAGGAAAAAAGAGTGCAGTGCGTATTCTTCTCCCCCTCATTTTGGCCTCCATTGATCGCTTGATGTTCCCCCTCATTTTGGCCTCCATAGATTTCCTGATATCGATGCTTGGTGATGTGTATTTTGTCTGATTGCTTTTGGTACATCTTTACTTTAATTGGACAGTGTTGGCAGCATATTTTGTTGTAGGAGCATCAGTCTTGCCTTTTTGCTTTTGTGGGCCTGATGATGTAGCAACTTCTTGTGCAATGTTGTGCCAGATGTCCGACTGTGCCTTTTGTGGATCAAGTGGGGGGAATCTGCATCTGTAAAAGCCAACTCTACTCCCTTCGAGCATACAGGATTAACATAACACCACATTTGTTATATCTCGAAGAGAAGAGTAAATAGATCTCTTGCCAATAGGCTTAAGTCATAAGCTTCAGGCTTTATTATACTAGTAATATAAATTGCACTTAGACAAGGTACTTCAGGACCAGTCTAATAGCACGGTATTTGGAAGCCTCTTCTGGAGTTCCAATCACTAAACACATCATCATCATTAACAATGATGAATTTATGCATGTACTTTATACTATGCATACTCATATTGGTTTAAATCATGTAAAATCAATATAATTTAGCTTTGTAATTTCCTGGGAATTAGTTGCTTCAGGCAACTTGGATCCTTCAGGGATCTCTAGGTATATTTCACAACTTATGGATCCATAGTAGGCTGTAAAAATATGCATTTCTAATACTTTTCATATACTGCCAGACATATCAAAATAATTGAATCCACCACAAGGGAGTATATCTCCTCATAATTAATACCTGGTCGTTTGGGTAAAAACTTTGTGCCACAAACCGTGCTTTACATCTCATTATTTATTTATTTCCGCACAAATACCCTTTTATGACCAATAGAATTTTTACACCTTCTGGTGTACGGACTACAGGTCCGGAAATTTCTCGCTTCGGGCGAGTCCAATACAGCCTTAATTGTATTTCTATATTTTGGCCAATTATACTGTGCCCACATTCGTAGGTTTATGATCCTCATTTCATTTAGCGCTATATTGAACATAAATATTCCGTCGACGGTTATTCACATCGGTTCCATCTTAATCCTGACACTGTAATTGAGATCTCATCATGCTCATTTATTTCAGGTACCTGAGTTACTTTTGGAAATTTATCAATTGTGTCAGAGAATCAACCTCTTCTGGAGGACTTTTAATTCAAACCTCTACTGGAGGTCTTATTTTCTCACTGGGGCCATCTTATCACTTTTGCTCCTTTTTCTCTATCGAGAATTTCTTTTCTTTTGGAACCGAGTATAATCCATATGAATTCATTTGCATACTTATATTGTTCTTCAGGAACATCAAACAGGAGCATTTGCAGCTGGTATATAGTCACATATTTCAAATAAATATGTCTGGCAAATGACTTACTAATCTTTTTGCAAATGAATCATTTCTTGGAACTTCAGGTTCATACTAATATTCGAGGATCAACAATTAAATATTGATAAGTCATTTCAATAATTTCTTGATCCAGCTGCTTATTTTCTCTCCCCCTGATGTTGGGTAAAACATCAACTAATAAGCAAATATTGCTATAAATGAATCTCCAATCCTCTGTCATAGGTTTCAATTATCTTTATAATATATGGAGATACATAACCAACGTAGATTTCCAATCTTCTTTAAGGGACCAATTTCACAATCCTGTGGTGGAGCAGTATATAACTCAAGGTCCGAAGATGGGAGATACTATGTATGTGACCATTAATTAATTAAATGGGGGGGTTCTTATCATGTTGGCTTGATGCACAGTGTTGCTGCATATAAAATATCAATTTCTCAAACAATAATATTTCATCAATAGTCGTGCAATCAATTGTCAATGTTCCCCCAGATTTGTTTGGGTTTATTTCCAATGATATACAGTCTCTCGTTGATGAAATATCCCACCATTATCTAGACATATAGTCTAGTAACATAAGTAGGGACATGTGCCCGCAGGTGGCATAATAAGTGCGCACTTATGCCAACTTTCGTCACACAATAAACCATCTAGTCGATGCATCGTAAAAATTACCTAGATGGTTAACACCGCGGATTGATCAGTCCGCGTTCATATCCCTAAATTATTCTTAAACTTGCTGGTGATGCTAGGCCATTCTCATCTTAGGAAGGCCGTATAATAAATTTTGCAGCAAACAAACAAATGAAAATTTATTGATTATAAAAACTTCTGGTTTTTCAATCAATGATCAAAACAAATTTTGTGCATCATAATTGAACCGGGATAGCCCAACCAGTCATGCCAAACAATAAATCATCAAACCAACTTCAAGTTGGTGCCAGCTTCAGGCTGCTATATGTGCCAGCTTCAGGCTGGATATGATAAAGCTGGTATATGTGCCAGCTTCAGGCTGGATATGATAACATGGGGAAATTATTTACTAGTTGTAAATTACATTTCTATCAGCTATCTTTCAGTTAGTCTCAGTTTCGGGCTGTGCAAACCGTGTATTTAATAACTTAAAAATACTAGCTTCAGGCTAGTGCATTCCAGCTTCTGGCTGGATATGACAATTTCTAATAACCCGAATTTTTTATAGTACAATCTAAAGAATAATGCCTGTAAACTTTTCACAACTTGTTTGTTAGTTACAACAATAGCCTTATAATATAGAGATATTCAGCATCTCAGCTCTTCCAGAGCGTAAACATTTAACTCTTCTAGAGCAAGTTATACTATAATAAAACTTGTGCTCTTCCGGAGCTTAATATATACTCTTCTAGAGCGTAATAAACTTATGCTCTTCTAGAGCATATTAATCCTCTTCTCATTTTTAGGTTGTACAATCATATATTACTTATGAATAATTTCCTTTCTATTAAATACGGAATATGTCACGCATTGTCTTCAGGACAAATGCCAGAGTCATTAAAACAATGGCTTCATGTTCATATTAAGAATTTAATAATAACATACATGTAATTATAACAATTAATGATAACATAAAATAAGAACATTCAATATTGGCTTATACCTTCAGGGTATATTGGATACCAATTTGTGCATTGTTTTCGAGACTAATGCTTAAGGCATTCATTTATTCTGTATTCCATACTCTTCAGGAGCGTAAGCTTATGATCTTCTGGATCATAGTTGAGCTTGTGTTCATCAAAATTATTACATACAATCACATTCACTTCAAGGAATGGACCAGGGCCAATACGACAAGATCTATAATTTCTTTTTATTATTGTAAGTATGAGTTTCTGTACTCTTCAAAAGTATATGCTCTTCCAGAGCGAAAATATACGATCTTCTAGATCATTTTAAAAATATGTATTCTTCAGGAACATATTCGGATTTATGCTCTTCTGGAGCATGATAATCTTATTTCTCGTTTTCGAATTATATTGACATCCACACATATAATTCTCCCCCTGTGGATGTCAACTTTGCATAGTCTTCGGGACTAAAAACGTAAGGCATTATTCGAGAAACAATTATAAATTTCTGAAAAGTAAATAAAATAGATCGCAACGCGTAACAATATAAATTGAACATAAAATAAATTGAATATAAAATGAATTGCTCCTTCAGGGTAAGCAAGTATAATATCAATGTCCATCTTCGTGATGGTCATACAATATCCATCTTCTTGATGGTTATACAAATAGCCACCTTCTAGTGGTCTTACAACGTCCACCGACTGGTGGACATACAATATCATGGTCATCATCTTGACCCAATATAGTTTCATCCATATTACATTTTGTCCGGCGGGGACGCACATTTCGTTAGATGCGTTTTTCCTTTTCTGAGTCTTCTGGACTCTGTCATTTAGTCTTCGATACTATTATCAGTTAAATTTCTGCTCGCATTTCAGCATTTAACGCCCATAGCAAATTTCTTCCGAAAATTTTGGGGCCCAAAGTTAAATAACATAATTGAATAAATAAATGCTGAATTAAAATAAACAAACAGGGGCTTTTTCTTAATTACCCCAATTAAAATAAATGACAGAAAAGTAAATACAATGGGCCTTTTTATTAATTAGCCCAATAAAAATTAAATTGCTGAAAAATAAATGCAATGGGCCTATAACGAACCCAATAAAAATTAAATTTCAGCAAAATAAAAGCGATGGGCCTTATACGAGCCCAATAAAAAAAATGTAAAGAAATAGGCGGCTTAGCCGGCCATTATGGGCCTTTCATGAGCCCAAATAAAGCATAAATAAAATTAAAACATAAATTTAAATGCAGTGGGCCCTTTAATAGCCCAATCGGAATTTAAATAAAAAAAAAAAAAAAATATGCTTACTCGATAAATCTTTCGGCAATAATACATATAATATATATGACTAATATCCGGTTACTATTCCGGTATGTATATGCCATTAGCCTTCTGGGCTTGGCGGGGAAAAACCCAAGGCGTCGGATTCCGATCGAACACTTCGGGGTTCGTCGGATCGGCCAAAAACGCTATTCACGGTTGCTAGATCGGTCAAAATTACTATTCACGCCTTCTGGGCTTGCCGGGAAATAACCCGAGGTATAAAATTCCGGCCAAACACTTCGGGGTTCGCCGGGAAAAATTCGAGGTTTCAAATTCCGGCCAAAATCACTATTCACGATCGCCGGAAATTACTATTCACCGTGCCGGATAATTTTCCGAGGCACTAAATTCCGGCCGAGCACTTCGGGGCTTGCCGGGAAAATCCGTAGATGCTAAATTCCGTGTTCGTCGGATCCCGACCAAACACTGTTCACGCCGGATTCCGGCCAAAAATCACTGTTCACGCCGGATTTCGGCCAAAAATCACTGTTCACGTGAATTCTCCATTAACAACATTACAATCCCAACAACAATTCACAGCAACAATTAAAAACAACAACAACAAACATCCATCTCCCATCCACAAACAACCAAAATGAAATAAACACAATAATCAACCAAAAACAAATAAACACAATAATCAACCAAAATCAAATAAACACAATAAACACAGCATCCATTCAATCATCCAAAATACAATTTCATACAATGATAAATTAATTATCAACAACAAAATAATTTATTTTGTTTTCGTCTAGGACCCAATTAAAAATATAATTGACGAAAGGACTAAATTATAGGGACTTACCTGCATAAATCGGGAGTCTAGGGACCAAAGTGTAACCCGTGGTCATCTTCTTCATGGCTCCTCCTTGGTGCAGACGGCCGGCGACGCGACGAACGGCGGGCGCGGCACAGGAGGAGGCGAGGCGAGGCAGAGCGCGCGAGGAGCAGCGGCTGCGACTGTGGCTGCTGCGGCTGCTGGCGACGGGGTCGACGTCGGATCGCTTGACCCGTCGGATCTGTAGCAGGTCGGCGCGAACAGCAGGGGAGGAGGAAGACGGGGGCGCGGAGGCGCGAGGCCGGAAAGGACGAGGAAGGTGGGAGAGGCGGCGACGGCACTGGTGGGAGAGGCGGCAAACCCGTTTTGGGTTACTTGGGTTGCTGGACCGCCGTCGGGTCTTCCACTCCTCGCGGCGCGTCCGGCGGCGGGAGGTGGCGACGAAGGCGGCGGCGAGCTGGCGACGACGAGAGGAAGACGATGGTGTGGGTGGTGTCGTGAGATGTGGCCGGGAACAAATTCGCGTGAACAGTAACTAAGGTATTCAAAGTTGGCAGAGTTCTTCCTCCTCTCCTTTTTTTTCTTTCTTTCTCTGCAATTTTTTCTTGCTAAAACGAAGTACGGGTAGAGTCAAATTCGTGCTGTTAACGTGTTATAAATAACATGTTAATAAAGAAAAATTCATGATGAAGATGTGAAGAGGAAAGGAGAAGCAGGAGGAAGAGGATGAAGTTGGGAAGAGAGTTTCGGTTTTTCATATATCCCATATCTTTATCTTACACAATATATATATATAATAATAGAGTGTATATTGTATGTATACATAATACAAACAGTATTCATATTATATAAATATATATTTTATAACATCTCTAATATTCATCCATTGCGAAAGAGTATTTTATTTTCTTTATTGGGTATTATGTGAAGAGTATCGGTAGAATTGGTAGGACTCTTGGCCCCAACGAACTAAAAAATGTGATGTCTTACCGTCAAACTAAGATTAATTATATTATACTCATGCTGTCCACCAATAACATCATCATCATCATAATCAATATTCTGCAAAAAAAATTATCATAATCAGTAAATATTCTTTTTTCTATAAATAAAACTTTTCTCGTTATTAGGTCACTAACATGTTTGGATAAAATAATTCTTCCCCATTGCCACGATTACAAATTTCATATATGATGATATGATCGTTCGTAGTCCTACGAAATTTATCCCCTATCAACTCGGGCTCTATAAATTTCTTGAACAAATAAATATCCTAGACCATCTTCCCTTTTCACATCTTTGAACATAAATGGTCCACCATTTAAGATGGTCTTTCGAATGAGCAGAGCTCTCTGGCGCAAGTTGTATAAAAGCTGTAACTTTCTCAAAGTACTCTGTGGTGTACTTTTGTCATGCAATTGCAAGGACATCTGCATACTTTTTATTTTCTTCTTGAAATAAGCAAACCATCTATATTTCCTTAGCATGTATATATGTACTAAGTGATGATCGACCGGTGCATATAAATGCACATTTCTCCCCAATTGTAGCCATAAGATTTGTGGACGCAAGATGGGTCATGGGGGTCCCCGAAAGCTTGCACTAAATCAAGTCCAGATGCATGGCGGTGGCTGTAATTTACACATCCTTTTGCTAGGGCCCCAACACCATAAAATCATCACTTGGGGTTAACATTGAAGGGTAAAGGAGGGTCAATTCTCTAATGGATTGGCCATTTGTGGCATTGTAGATTTTTTTTGCCACTTGGGAGAGAACCATTTTGTGGGATGCAAGCCATTTTTGTGGCGTACACGTGGTTGATGGATCATGAGATGTAGATTTGTCTCTTGTCCCTGTAATAAGAATTTTGGGAATAGTTTTTTTTTTCTTTTTAACATTCAAGAAGAGACATTGACCACCAAGATATTGTTTACAACATAAATAGTTATTTCAATGTACAATAATAGACAGAAAAAGAAGAATAGTGGTAATAATACATGACATAAATTATTGATTTTTCAAGACACAAGGAGAAATAATTAGCAGACAGGCAAGACGTTAAAAAAGAATGAGGAGGAAACAGGGCATTGACATGGATTAGAGATCTCATAGTACATCGTACACAAAGAATAGTAGATAGGGAGGTTAGCTTTAAAAGTTTAGAATTTTGATTTAACAATATGTTCATACAAAAAACAAATAATATTCATCTCTTAGGCATTGATTATCTTTGAAAAAAAGAAAGAGACAAGAAAAAAGAAAAAAATAGATAAGGAGCGCAATATTACTTAAGCTAAATTGAATCCTTGTGTATTGTGTGACAAAAAAAAAACATAGGGAACTCGATTTTTCTTTCTTATGCAAGAGATAGATGATGCCCCCAATAAGTCTAAGAATTTTAAATTCTAGATTAAATCCCGTTAAAACTTTAAGATCCATAAGGTCATAAATATTCTTCTATGAAAAAGATATTTGTTGCTTTTGAACATAAGCCATTAATTCACACAAAGACGAGCCCACCATTACCACCTCAAAAGAACAGTTTCCTGACGGAACCCCGGTTGTCGTCACGTGCCTTGGCGCCGGCCGCACGCGCGGTAACCCATTTTGTTTCCTATCCCTTTATTATTTTTTCCCCCCCTCTTCTCCCCACTTTCGTCCGCCTTTCCTTTTCCCTTTGTACACCAAAGGACAGCTCATATTTATTACGCCATCAATACAAACCAAATACCTCAAAAACAGAATATTTAAAATATTACCAGTGTCGGGTTAGTCTGTCTAATTAATCGATTTGGTTCTGTTAAAGTAATATGAAAAATTTTATCAGGAGATTCACCCATCATAATTATGACTAGGTGTGCAGTCGAGTCGGATCAAGATCAATTGGAGCAAAACTTTGGATGGCAGATCGGTAACTAAAAAAAAAAATATACGATTGCACCAATGTGGGGTTGGTCTAAGTGGTAATCGACTTGGTTCTGCTTAAATGAATTTTCGAGCTCATTGGGAGACTCGACCACTATACCTAGATGCTCCTTGGTCGAATCCGAATTAGTCGGGGCTAAACAACGGATACTAGATAGGGAACGAAAAAAGAATATAAAACACATTTCAAATTTTCTCCTTTTTTTATACAGGCATCTCTTTTTTTTTGCTTGAATTTTATATAGGCATTTAAAAAATTTTAAAATTCCCCCACAAATAAATTTTTAACATCAGCAGGGCCCATGCAATAGTTATCTTTCGGCCGATTTACTTTGTCGTTTCTCTCTCTCTCTCAACCCCCACTTCACCCCGCGTACACGTTAGCTCTTTCCTCCACAACTTTGCTAAACTGCGCTGGACTTTTTCTTATCCTTCACCCACTCACTCCCCCCAACCATTTCCATAATTTCCACAATTTCCACTCTGTTTGTTTCTTGCTCATGAGATTTGCTTACCATTTATTGCCAGCATATAATATCAACACCCTTCTCTCTCTGCCTCTGTGTCTCTATTCTGTTCAAAGACTTTTAAATGTGTGATTATTGTGAAATTAACAGATATTATTAAAGAGTGCCCATTTGGTGTTTTGACCTTTATATTGGTGTGTCCATAGCAAAGAGGATTGAAGCTGCGATCTTTAGCCTCCCACGCCGATAAAGATCACATCTTTTGTCTCGGTTTCAATATGTGAAGTGGGTTTTTTGTGGGTCTGTCTGTGAGAGGATCTTCTTCTCTTTGAGTTAATAGATTTTTCTTCAAGTAAGTTTAAGTTTAATGGCGGGGAGTAATGGAGTCAATCTCAATGAAAGCAAGGTACCTTTTTTGCTTCACCTATTATGCTTTTGTTGCTATTTTTTGTGGCTTCAAAGTTGTTCATGGATCGAAGATGGTGCTTTTGTGGTGTGTTTTGGTTTTGGACGTTTTGGTCCTTTAGAGTTCTGTTGTGTTTGAAAGATTTATAGCAGAGTATCAGCTGGATTTCAGTTTTGGTTTTTTCTGTTGTATGGAAGTAAGTTTGGTGCTTGTCTTGTGGTTTTTATGTAGTAATTGTGGATGTCCTAACAAACCTATTGGAGAACATCAAGTTTCCTGGTAACTTGGAGTTATGGTTGTTTTCTGGGAAGCTAGAAAGTTGTGGATTGGTGGTTGTGTTCTGGGGCGGTTATATTTGAGGGTTTGACTTTTGATTGAGCTTTAAGATCATGTCCAACAACTTAGTTGACAGGTTTCCTTTGCTCTAGCAGGTCTTATTTTGGAGTCAAAAGTTAGATTTATTTCCATTTTTAACTGGTAGGCTTGGTTTCAACTTTTAGCTAATTCTGTATTTGGTGGTTTCTTTGTCAAAGTCTCTACCTCCTCATTTCTTTTCCTTTTTTCCAGTTACACTGTTCACCTTTTAGTTCTGTTCCATATATGCTGTTTATGATTACTGCTAACTAATCGTGGAGCTCCACTTGTAGAATTTTTTCTGGTGTTAGTAAACTGATGCCTCTGTTGAAAGGCTGCGGGGAAAGTTTGCTAATTTTGATTGTTTGTTTCTGCACAGATGGTGGTTCCACTTAACACATGGGTCCTCATATCCAATTTCAAGCTAGCTTACAATCTTCTTCGTCGTCCAGATGGCACTTTCAACCGTCATTTAGCTGAGTTCCTTGACCGCAAAGTCCCTGCCAATGCTAACCCAGTTGATGGTGTTTTCTCATTTGATGTTATCATTGATCGTGGGACTAGCCTCCTTAGCCGGATCTACCGCCAGGCAGATGGGGAGGAAGTGCAGCCAAATATTGTAGACCTTGAGAAGCCAGTGACTGGTGAAGTTGTCCCTGTTATAATCTTCTTTCATGGTGGAAGCTTTGCACACTCATCTGCTAATAGTGCAATATATGATACACTCTGTCGTAGACTAGTTGGCATTTGCAAGGCTGTGGTGATCTCTGTGAACTATAGGCGTGCACCTGAAAATCCCTACCCTTGTGCTTATGATGATGGGTGGACGGCTCTTAAGTGGGCTAATTCAAGGTCATGGCTCAAGAGTAAGGACTCTAAAGTTCATATATATTTAGCTGGGGACAGTTCTGGTGGTAACATTGCACACAATGTTGCTTTAAGAGCTGTCGACTCTGGTATTGAGATATTGGGGAATATATTGCTCAATCCAATGTTTGGCGGGCAAGAGAGAACAGAATCAGAGAAACGATTAGATGGGAAGTATTTTGTTACTGTCCAAGATCGTGACTGGTATTGGAGAGCATTTCTACCCGAGGGAGAAGATAAGGATCATCCGGCATGTAATCCATTTGGCCCGAGGGGTAAAAGCCTTGTAGGAGTGAAGTTCCCCAAGAGTCTTGTGGTGGTGGCTGGTTTGGACCTCACTCATGACTGGCAAATGGCTTATGCTGAAGGGCTGAAGAATGCTGGCCAGGAGGTGAAACTTCTATTTCAGGAACAAGCTACAGTAGGGTTCTACTTGTTGCCCAATAACACTCACTTCCACACCGTCATGGATGAGATATGCGACTTTGTGAGTTCTTGACTGCTTATAGAGTTAACATTACCCTACTGGCCAGCCAGCCACACCTAACAGAAGCTTGACATTTCCACTTCAGCTAATTAAGATGTTTGCCATTGCCTGTTTATAGTTTTGTGTAGCATTAATCCTTAGTTTTTTATTAATCATCTGGAGCCTGGTTATGTGGAAACAACCCGGCTTTGTTCTTGGATCGAGAAGGTGGGTTCGGCATCTATCCAGCTCGATACCGTGTTCTGTCATATATCCAGTTGCCTGGACTTGGATAATGCAGTTTCTGAAAATTTTCAAGTTGGCCGGAGGCTATTTGATTAACTGAGAGATCTGCTAGTAAAACTTAAGGTTACCCTTTTCTGACTTCCAGCCACAAAGGAGAGGAAGACAGAATGGAAGGGGTTATATTTGGGTGACGATCAATTGGGGTCGGTGCCCGGCTAATTTTTTATGGCTAATTGTAGAACATGGATGGTGAAACGATCCTTGTTACCGTGTTCTTGTTTGTTTATGCAAACGTTTACTAGTATATATATGGAGGGTGTTTTTGCTTATCTTCTCCTTTCATTCTACTTAATGGTTTTTCATTTTTGTTTTGTTGTCCTCCATATCTTATTGTTTGACATTCTGCTGGCAACTGTAAATATTGTGTTATTGGGGTTTAGAAATCATGAAGAAGAGACTTTCATACGTTTGCATTCCCTATTCAAAATGTTATCTTCCTACTGGGAACTAAGTTGTAAACATTTTGCTGCTTCCGGGTTATCTGCATCTGAATTTATACACGCTAGTACTTCCTTTTCTGGTTCCTGCTTCTGTCTATGGAGAATTTCCACCTTTTCATTGCAGACTCTTGTATACTGCTAACCGGACTGCCTAAGCTTAATGCATTCGTTATGAAAATATGCCTTAAATGTCAAATGAAGCGTGAGGTGGACCTAAGTCTGCTGTACTTTTGAGAGCTTGCAAGTTTGATTTTTCCAAATCATACAAATAAGCAATATGAATTTACTAACACTCAAAAAGAGAAAAGAATTGAGCTTGCGTTATGTTTTTTAGCTGTCTTTTTTTCTTTTCTTCTTAAGCAGACTTTAGCTTTTATATAAGAGCATACTAGAAAGTAAGGCTTACAATTGGACAACACTACACTGGGATAATGGAGCAAGTGTGTGTTTGAGATGGTAAGCATTTTTTGATATATTTATTGCCTTCAAACACACAAAAAACAGCATTAGAGTTAGTCTGATATAATTTGTGGAAGGAGCTAGAAAGAAAGGAGTGCAAACGTGCGGTGTTTCAGTCCACAGGTTTGGTTTATCCTGTGGTCTTGACTCTATCCCTACATAAAGCGATACAGAGACAATGCAACAAATGATTGGTAGCAAGATTCAAGTACTCCTATTATGTAATTGATTGCGATTGATTTGATTTATTCTTTGGCGGTTCTTGAGGTTTTTTCTCTGTGTAATCTTAATGTCTTGGAATGGCAGAGGAATACAAAATTTTGGCCTGGTTTAGACGGTGAAAAAGCCCATTTAGTAGGTTGTTGGAATTTGGATGCGTCTAATAGGGGCCACATTAATACCACATGGTCATGTTAATCTGGTGGGATTTGCCATAAGAACAATAAAGAAATGCAGATACTGGTCTCCTTGAAATACAAGTAAATGACAGCTAAGACCTTGATACCTACATGAAATGATATAAGAATAAGATCATTGATTTGATTATGTTAGAGCAAAAACGAAAAACAAGTCTGGCTTTTCTTGCGTCTTCTTTGTTTTTTTTTTTTTAAAAAAAATCTCCGTTTGCATATTATTAACATTTTTGGTGACATTTTCTCTTTACCCCCAACTGATTATCTTGTAAATCATGAGCTTTGGATAGCGCGATAGGGTACTTTGGATTTAAGTTAGGGCAACTTGAGCTGTGAATGAAGAAATGGATCAATGCTCATTCAGCCTAATTCTCTATGATTGAAGCAGAGACTCAACCCAAACACCAGTAAGTAACAACCCTAGTTGGTCCAGTCATGGCAAACCAAGGCCATGAATACATAACATGCCATTCCATTCAGAAATTAGAAAGACATGAAAATATCCCCATCAGAAAGTACTAATATGCCACCAGAAGAATTTTAAATCATGAATCCACTATATCCCCAAAATAAATATGAAATTGAAGTTTTCAATTTGCTAAGATCATGATTAAGCAGCGACAATTTTCTCCATCTTCATTACCTACTCCTGCTTACACCTCTACATGTCCAGCAATTTGCTGACCAATTTTTTATGGGTGAGCTGTTTTTCTGTGTACTACAAGCAATAATCGGTTACATGCACATAAGAAAATTAAAAAAATGGAGAAACTATGGTACGCTATTTATAGATCTGAATCTACTCCGATCACACTCACACCTCAAAATGTTGATGGCAAATCCCAACTTACCTGAAGGATAAAGTTTGTACACAAAAGATTTTTTCTTGTTGAAGACACTCATAAAGTGCGGTAGCATCAGCTGGGGATACATAAACTACACCACTGCCAACTAAAAGCCTCCAGAATTTCACAACACTACTATAAGAGAGGACTATAAGAAAGTACAAATGTGATGATCAGGGAATATGAAAAAGAACACCAGAAACGTCTCAAATATTCACAACTTAAAAAATTTAATACAAAGCTAACTAAGATTGAGATAACTGTAACTTAAACCTATTGTCTGATCCTAGAACTGACGCTAAAATAATTTACTGAAGATTTCTACAGATTTGGAAAGAAAGTCACGAGGTCACCAACGTTAAGTTCACTGAACTACACTAGCATAGCCAATATTGGTCCTCTGACCATCAGAAAAATATGGCCAGAAACCGCTGGTTGATTTCTAGCTAGCCTAGGTCAGCATATGTGGCGGTTTTTTGGGGGGTGATAATAGCATATACGGTTTCAATAGATAACATATATGACATACAGACATATATTGGATAAGAATACATAACATCAGGGCTTTCTCATCAAAGGGCTTAACAACTGCGCATATTGCTTTGTAATATGAACAACCCCCCTAAAGTTGATGAGGAGGCCCAACCTCAATGTGACATACTGGCATTATATGAATTCTCAGTTTCGTGCAGTGCCACTAAAAAAAGGCTGCTACAAGAGAAGACACATAAGGACCAGCAACTGTCCATTTGATGACCCGCTAACACAGGAATGAGGGACACATCCCCTTCAATAAAGCAAATAATGCACATTTAGTTCATAGAAAAAAGAAAAGGGGAAAAGAAGCAATGCAGGACCAAAATTTAGAAGGCAGTAACGCTGATTATGGGCACAAACAATGCAGAGCATTCCACATCCTTCATATTGCCTGTATATATGCAAAAAATAGTAACTGGCAATAAGAATGCAACAATAGTGGGATATGTTATGGATTACGCATTAGTCAAAGAGCATTGCAACCTAAGTAATAGAATCTACCTACACTCATGATCAATTGAGCTAGGACATAAAACATGAAGTATCGTACAATCTTGAGGATTGAATTGCAAAATAAAAAATTCGTTCATGTCTGAGAAAATTTTTGGGCGAATTGATCAAATTTGTGGTTTGCATTAAAAAAAAGAGACACAGAATCATGCGATAGAACATGCTGTGTCATGATTCCTACAAACTAAACAAACAACTCAAATATTGAGAAACCATACAGAGACTAGTGTCTAGGACGTAAGAGTTAAAAAGGCAGGTAAAAATACTGAAGTTGCATTTCAATTATGCAATATCATACTTCTGAACCAAAGTTAGGAAACAAAACGCCGTAGTTATTTCCTCATGTAGCTCTTATGATTAAGCATAACCTAACACTGTTTGCTTGGGAGGATTAAGAAAATTGAAACTAACAAGTGCTAGACAATTCAACGTAACCGAGTAACATATGCAATAAACACCGCAGCAAAAACTGTGGCAGCTGAAGATACCATAGTAAAAAAGTTTTTCTTGTTTGCCTTCGCCACAGACTGTTGAAGAAGCTCCAATTGCTGTTCCATCTCCTCCACTACTGTCTCCTTGCTTTTAAAGGCAGTCTTGATAACTTCCAGCTCTGTTTCATAGGACTCACTCTCTCCATTAAAATTCTTTTCAGTGATAACCTTGTCTCCATTTCCAACCTTGGATTGAGCCATAGAAGCTGCAGTGTTCTTCAACATAGTTAGTAAACGCTCCGAGTTAGTAGCAGTCAATTCCATTTTTGTCCTCAGCTCATCGATTTCTCTTTGAGCCTCCAAAAGATTCTTCTGCACCAGGTCCTTTTCCTTTCCGTATAAACCTGCTTGGTTTTCTATTTCGCCCTTCTCCTTGATCAGTTTCTCATGCTGGCTCTTCATCTGAGCAAGCTCTTTAACTCTCTCTTCGAACTTTTTGTCCATTTCCAGAAGTTTAGAGCTCAAGTTGACGCGTGCCTCCCTCTCCTGATCAAGACTCTTCTCAACAATGTCCCGCTGAACCTTCACTTCCTCAAATGAGTCTTTGTAACGGCCAAGTTCAGATGCCAATTGCTTGCTCTTCTCTTCTTCATCTTCCATGCTTCTTTGCATTGCAAGAATGCGATCCCTCAATCCACTCACCTCTTTGTTCAGCTCCAAAATTTCGCTCTCCTTCATACCTTTAGCTACCTCAATCTCTTCCTTCTCCCTCAGCAACTTCTGAACGGAACCATCCTTATTATTCAAATCAGCATTAAGGCTGTCTATCCTGTTCTTATAACCAAGCTCTTTCTCTAACAGTTCCTTAACATTCATATCCTTCTCTCTCTTTTCCTGCACCAGAGCATCAATTTCTCTTTTCAATCCTTCACCCCTGTCCATTGCCTCACTAAAACTCTGCTCCAGCTCCAACACCTTTTGACGCAATACGCCCTCTTCCTTCCGAAGACTAGAAACAATTCCCTCGAGCTTGTTCACCTCTTTCTCCAATTCACCAATCTTCACCTTTTGTTTACTTTTCTCCACTTCAATCTCCTTCTTCTCCCTCACAATCCCCTCAAACTCTTCCTTCAACCGCTCGATTTCCTTAACCCTCTCTGCTAAACTCTTCTCAGCTAAATCCCTCATCTTCCTAACCTCTTGGATTTCACCCTCTCGATCCTTCTTTTCCTTGACCAAAACAGCGCACTCCTCCTTCAATTTCCCAATCTCCACCTTACTCTCCCTCTCCTTCTTCTCCATCGCAGCCACTCTGTCCTTCAAACCACTAGTTTCCTTGATCAACTTATCAAAATCACTCTTCAGCAGATCCCTCTCTCCAGAAACCTGGTTCAACCTCTCCACCCCGCTCTCAACACTAGCCACCAGCCTCTCCACTTCACTCTCCAAGACTCCAACTTTACCCTCGCTCTCCCTCTTCTCCCTCACCAACCCATCAACAAGTCCACCGATTTCAGCCATTTTACGCATCTGGGTGGCCACAAAAACACAAAGAACCCCCATCTCAATCTCGAGACACGCCCTCTCATCACTCGCGCGAGTCAACTCAGCGTCCAGCCCGGCCCTCTCCTTGCCAGACCGAGCCAACTCTGCCTCCAGAGCCACATTGGTCTGCTCCAGGGACTGAATCTGCTGCCTCTTCTCAACTGTCTCCTTGAGGAGCATGCCGTTGAGGGCCTTGAGGTTCTGCACCTTCTCCTTAGTCTCCTCCATTGAGGCCTCCTGCTGTTTCTCGCCAAAGTTTTGATCTTTCTGCTTCTGGACAGTTGGGTTTTCCTCTCTGGCTTCCTGGGTGGTGGTGGTGGTGGCTTGATGGTTGGTCACTTTCTTCTTTGCCATTTTTTTTTTTGTGGGTTTGCGGTTTTTGGCGGTGTGAAATTAAAGAGAGAAAGTATTAGGGAATTTTTAGGGTTAGGGTTTTGCTGGGGGGCTTATGGTGGAGAAGTGATAGTAAGAGATAAGGAGAGGCAGAGAAGAGAATATATATATATATGAGAAGAGAGAGGGGAAATGGGGGAAGAGGAGGAGGGATTGTGGAGATTTTGAAGAGTTCAAATTTTGGGGCCCAAAGTTCAAAGCTTTTTTTAATTGGGAATCTCAATAGTGTGAGTGACATTTATTTTAGGTAGCTGAAAAGGTGGGATTTTGATTTTGGATTGGTATGGATTTGGGTAGTGCTATGCTTTTTCACAGGTTCATGTGTCCTGGTGTGCCACTGGTTAGTTGTACCTGTGGTTCAGAGAGAAAAAAAAAAAAAAAGAATGGTTAGTTGTACCTGGGCTCTGTGATAAGGAGAAACCAATATTACTTTTCATGGCAATACTATTTTTCATTTTTCAACAGTCAAATTAAGGTTTTGGAATTCTGCTCCGGATAAGTATGGATATGGTGGGATCTGGAAAGATTATAATTATTCATGCATATCCTTCTCCCTCGTAAATGAAAAAAATCTTCATCTTAAAAGGATTACTTGTTTGTTTTGGGCATTTTTTGGAAAAAAAAGTTTACTGCCCCTGGTGGTGCTTTTAGTGTTTTTTTTTTTTCCGGTTTGATACCAGCATGTGGTACTTTAATTTATATTACACATGAAAAATTATTTATTTCGACTTTGAGGATGATGGCTTTGTTAAAATTTCCAAGGCTATAAATTTATGGTAAATTTAGTCTAGAATTAAGGATCTTTAAAAATATTTGAAATGTCTTCTTTGCATAAATTTTAATATACTAGAGCATATCCCGAGGCCTAATAGTTTAGGAGACTTTTAGTCCCAAAGGCGAGGTGGTGAATTCCGAGCCTAAATTACTGTTTATTTACTCCCATTTTGTAATTCTCACTTATCTAATAAAATTGGACACCTAATCATTCAGGTCATATTTAATATAGACAAACCCATCATATTTATATTGACGAACTCATAGAAGAAATACTTTACCAATATCATTCGAAATGTATACGCCATCCACCTTTCTGCCAATTAGTTTTCAGCTATAAAATAAATATTTATATTATTGTCATTTGACATGTTGTGATACATTATCCATTTTCTTAGTAGTTACCAAAAACAATTCCTTTCTTATTAATTATTTTTGAGCCCGCGTATTGTAACATAAGCAAACATGATAAATGATAAATGATAAATGGGCAAACTCAAGCATGTTGTGAAACATTTTCTACTTTCTTGGCAAATATGGGGTTTCAATTTATTATTATCTAGTCTTTACAAATATTTGAAATACTTTTTTTAGATATTTATCTAAGCAAACTCATAAAAAAAAAAACTATTTTACCATTATCATTTGGCATGCAGTGATATAACAATTTATACTGCTCGAGTGGTGGCGCCTTGCTCAAGACCTTAATTACTTATTTTTAGAACTCAGGTTTGATCCACAATGCTACAAGTCAAAAACGATATTTGTATGATGGGGTTAAATACGGTCTTCTACACAGTGGTAATGGTAATTGTTGAGTGTGTTAATGACCCCCAATCTATAGGATTAAAGCGTTTTTTTGTCCTTGTGTAAGGCTTCAAAGTTGGAATTCATCCTCGTGTAAGAATTTGGCCTTTTTTCATCCCTGCGTTCTACCCTTTTGGTTTGTTTGGGTCCCTCCGGCCGGAATGCCGTCGAGAATCGCTGATGTGGCATATTTTCCGGTGTCACATCAGCTTTGTGGGTCCCAAATATATCAATCCAACCAAAAACACCAAACCCGCTCGACCCGAACCGTTCACCAACCCAATTGACCCATCAAGTGAATATGTAATATTATTTTTTTACTTAAAATCTCATATTAGGCATGTAATTGATATATTAAAATTTAAATTTTGATAAAAATTAACATTAATTCTAATAAATCTTAATTATCTTATATTATCAATTATTTAACATTAAATTTAGTATTTCAATTTTATTAATTATGTTAGTTTTGTATTTTTAATATTTTAGTTTAAAAAATAAAATTTATTTGCCCCAATCCCACTATCCCAACCTCCACCTCTACCACCACCACCACCGTACCGAGACAACCAAAATAACCCAATCCACACAGTATCGAGCCCGTTTCTTCCTCATGACCCTCACCGGCACTGACCAGCACTATGTCAACCCCACCATGTTCGCCTCCTTCCTCTCCGCCCTCCACGAGACGCCGAAGGCCACCCGGGCCTCTGTCCTCATCACCACCGCCCAGGGAGAGTTCTTCTCCAACAGGGTTCGTTCGGTCTCGCCTGGGTTTCGTTGTCCATTGCAGCAAATCATCCAGATTGTCCACAAACCTCAAGAGCAGCTTTTGAATCTACAAGCCCAAATCTAATTCCTCTAAACAAAACCACAAACTCAAAAAAAAACCACCAAAACCATAACAATCCAGCAAATTTGATTCCTTTACTACGCTGTCGGTATCCTCCACGAGCTCCCTAATCTCACCGTCAACTGGGGACTCAGAGAGGAGGGACAGGAGAACGGAGACGATGAGGGTTACTCTCTTCTCGCCGAATCCTCCGCCCAGCTCTCTGCCCCTTCGAAGTCTCTCTCTCTCTCTCGTCTTCTTCTCTTGTCATCGCGGTCCTTGAAACGCCGCCGCCGCCGCCTTGCTGTGTACAAGCCGACGGATGAGAGACCACAAGGAACCCGATTAGAGAAGCTTGAAGTGTCGCTCTCTCGGATCTGTGGTGTTGGGTATCGGGGTAACGTTGTTTGAGTAATCGACGGTAACCGGTAAGCCGCAGTGGTGGTCTCGGGTCATGGCTCTCTGGTCGATGGTGGGTGATGACGGCACGTTGGTGATTGGTGGCTCGGTGTGTGATGTTCTCCGGTGGGGATATGAGTGGTTGAAGGTGATTTTTATGGTGGAGGAGGTGGAGCAAAGAGTTGTAGTGGCATTTGACATTGGGTGGTTGAGGAGCTATTATTTTTTTTAATTGTTGATGCGGTGATGGTTGAGGGGTGAGGATTAGTTTTTTTTGGTTGAAGGTGAGGATTTGTTAGTTTTGAGAAATAAAAAGTCTATAATTTTTTAAATTATAAACGAGAGTAATTAAGGGCCTGGCTTAAATAAAAAAAATAAAAATCATAAATAATTAAAAATTATAAGTTTGATATTCAAAGAAATTAAAAAAATATAACAAAGTGGAAATTAATCTTAAATGGGTAAAAAAATTTGGATGAGTGAAAAATTTATATTTAGGAAAAAAATTCTGATGTGTCTTTGGATATGTAAAAATTAATTTTAAAAAAAATAATTTAAGAGTAAGGATTATAATTTAAGTATTTTAATTAAAAATTCAAAAAATATGTGTAGCAAGGGATTTTTTGCAAATGTAAAATTTTCTAACCGGACCAGTCGGGAGGAAGAAGTAAGTCGGGTAGAGCTGGGTCGGTTTTGGGTTAAACCCTGATATGTGGGTCCCACAAAACTGACGTGGCGCCGGAAAACTTGCCACATCAGCATTTTTCACCGGATTTCAGTCGGCGAGACAAAAGGGCGAACAGAGGGATGAAAAGAGGCCAAAATCCTACACGAGGATGACTTCCAACTTTGAGGCCTTATACAGGGACAAAAAAATGCTTTAGTCCCCAATCTATATGATGCAAGGTGCAAAATTGTCCTCATGAACTACTTATCTTATAAGGAGAGTCTAATAATACCAAGATATGATTAAGAATCCGAGACCTAGACCGACAAGAAGATAATGGCATGACTAATGCCTTCTTTTTGCATTTTTTTTTAAAAAAATGAATTGTTGTTTTGATATGGGATTGGAATTCAATAGTTCTAAATGATAAATAACACGACAAGATTACACAAGGCACAAGGCAAGGCACATGCTAGGTTATCTGGGAAGAACTCAATCCATTCCCAGCACAACAACTATAACAACTATAGAATAAAGATTGCTGCTCATATCTAAGAACATATAACAAAATTGACCAAAAATAGTGTGAGAACCCGGAATTTTCTCACCTCCGTGACAATCGATGGAGTCGCCACCCAAGTTTTATTACTATGGAAAAACTTAGGAAAAACCAAAGAATGACTCCTTATACCCGCAAAGCAACCAGATTAGCGAACCAAAGGTGCTGGACTCGGGGGTTCGTCATGGATAGGAAGGTATGAGGCACCCCATCCATGCTTTGGCGAAATAATATGCAATTTAAGCGAATACTTGTACTTTGGTGCGTGTGTGTATGTGTGTAAACCAAGATTTCTAGCAACAAACAATAACAATAATATATATAAAAATCGAAATTGAAGAGACAAGGAAAAAAAAAGAAGAAAAGAAACAATTTGGCTTGTGTCTCCACCACTAGAGACATCCTACGTACCCCGGCAACCGGGTTCAAATCTCACGTAGTTCTTAGATTAGAATCAACACTCAGGCAAACATGTCAGTATCAGCGTACAATCAGAGACAAAATCGCAGCAGCAGAGATAAATCAAAGGGGAAGAGACTGAGTTACCACAAGGGGCGTGTTCTTCATCGTTCTTCGCGTTTGAGGGTTGTAGATTGCTTCTACCCTCTTTCCGTTCCTTAGTTCCACCTTGATTGGCTCTGGAACTACTGCAGAGACAAAACTAAACAACACACCGCGTGAAATCTAGCAAAGAAAAGCAAAGAAATCGAATTGAGAAAAGAAAGTAGTAGAGTTTTCCCAAGCAAAAAGCTTAATGGCCAACCCCCCTAAACCGTGTTATGAGGGCTCTATTTATAATGTTCAGGGTCTCAGGGGGCGTGGTTTTGATCCTAGGGTCGAGATTAAACTCTTAAATCCAGTGGCTAAGGGTAGAGATCGAAAAAGAGGAAAAACTAAAAAATTGTCGAAACTGGAACACACGACCGCCATCTGGGGACGGTCATGTCGTGATGACCGCCGGCAGGTGGCGGTCATGCACACATGTCCGCCGGCAGGTGGCGGTCATGGCCCCATGACCACCGGCCTGTCGGTTACTGTTCAGGGCTTTTCCTATTTTGACCCGGTTTTCCTTATTTTGACTCCAAACCGATTCTTGCGCGCAAAGTATGGATTCTTAGACCAGAAAAACTCCCTATTCTTCAGGAGAACTCCATACTCTTTCCATGCAAAATCAATTACTTAACCTCTACTCCAAAGATTAAGAATTATTCCTCTTTTATTCTATAAAATAGGCAAAATAATAAACTAACTTAATTGGGCCTCTAATTCAACGAAAATCAGAGACAAATAAGCCAGAAAATTCGTGCTAAGCCTGGGCCTAATTATAAAAATAATCCACTGATTTATTCATTGGGTTCTTAAAGCAAATTAAAGACCAAAAATCAATAAAATTAACCTTGGGCTCTAAAACACAATAACAAGTAATGGAACAAATAGATGGCTGAATTTGGGTGTTCGCAGATGCCCCTCGTTGGTGAGGGTCTGAGAATTTAGGCACGAAACAACGCAAGAGAACACACAAATTTAAAAGAGAAACAATACACGCGGGTATGCTGCTGACAATGACAATGCTTACCTGAGGTTGTTCCACTGGGGATAATGAAAGATTTCAGTGTTAAGAGAGGACGCTTGGACCCTAACTATTAACTTACTTTCTAAGGGTACGATTTCAACATTATGAAAGGGAGAATCCCTAACCATTAGCATACTTTCAAAAGGAGACAATTTCAACGTTATGAGAGGGTGAAACCCTAACCATTAGTTTACTTAAAGAGACGATTTCAACATTATGAAAGGGTGAAACCCTAACCATTAGTTTACTTAAAGAGACAATTTCAACGTTATGAAAGGGTGAAACCCTAACCATTATTTTACTTAAAGAGACGATTTCAATATTATGAAAGGATGAAACCCTAGCCATTAGTTTACTTAAAGAGACGATTTCAACGTTATGAAAGGGTGAAACCCTGACCATTAGTTTACTTAAAAGGGGATTGAGACAAAAAGCTTGAAACTAAAGGATTGAGTCTAAAGGGTACTGCCTCTGGCATCCAATGGGGAATAAAGATTTTGAGACAAACCAGGATTTTGGACTAAAGGGACAAAGCCCGTGGCGATCCACTTGGGGAGTTTCTTCAGTCGAGTAAAGATTATAAGTGTTCGTTGTGATTCAATCATCAGATGCCCCTAATGTGGGTGTTGGGACTATTTCCTAATTGTGGATCCAGAAAATAAGTTGAAAAAGAGTTATTGAGGGTTGTGCCAAACCCTTATACATGAAAAGAAAACAAATTTGAGACCTTAGTCGAGTCATAATTTCCGAAAAGAAAAACATTTGCTGAGTGGATTGAGAGGTGAGACAAGACAATGAATAGTGGATGGAAGGCGGTGCTGGCGGTCATGTGATGCTTGCCGACGGTCTTAGAGGCTTGGCCCCCAGCTGGCGGCGGTCATGGCGACTTGTCGGCCGGCTGGTGGCGGTCATGACTCTCAGTTCCAATTCCTACTCGGTTTTAGAGTCCAATTCTTGATGGGAGACGGGTTTAGCCAACTTTTAACCTCTATAAAAGGAACCAGAGACCTCTAGGGAGGTGCATAACTTCTGAGAGTAGAGGATTGAGTACTTTAAACACCATGGGTGACAATTTTCAAGCTAGAGTGTAAGCTTAGATGAAGAGTATTTCCAAAGCCATTCAATATGATTTCCTGGATCTGAAGAGGCTATTCAATCTAAGGTTTGTGCAAGTCCAACCAGAGTTGATAAGGCCGCAGCGACGTTTTGGGATAGAGAGAATCATGTGCTCCACTTTGGAAGCAATATGATGGAGCTCTGCCCGACAGTGGAAGAGTTCGACGCTCTCCTTGGAGTAACGACAAGTGACACCGAAGATCAGCTCAACGGGGAGATAAGGAACAGAAAAATTGTTGCTGCATCGTACAATGCCCCTTATGCAAGGAGTGTGTGCGCCTACTTATCAATATCCAAGGATTGGTAGGACGCTCTCTTGATAGACAAAGATTATATCGACTTGGGACCGTTGATCTCTTTGTATCATGTAGATGGAGACTAGACACTCGAAAGCAGCTGGAGAGAGAAGAGGAAGTGGGTCCTATCATTTGTCATGATGAATGAGTTCTTGCTAAAAACGCGTCATGGCATGGGTCACGTTATTCTTGGAGAATACGTCGAACAACTATACAAAGGAAATAGCATTGCACCACTAGTAGTTGGTGAAACCCTTAATGCGCTAGACGCCCTTGCAGATGACTTGAATGGACCAATTGGCGGTTCTCCGTTGCTATTGCAAACGTGGCTGTGTGAACATCTCAAGATCATTGAATGACCGGAATCATTAAAGTACACGTCAGCGGGCTATTCAACAAGGCGTCGACTCCAGAACTTTGCGACTATGAGAGAGTGGGTCACCTATATGCATCATCTGACTTCCAATGATATAATGTGGTATTGTGATTGGCTGAAGGTTATACGCATGGCGAGAGACACATTCGGCAATGAAGTAGTGCTGCTACCCGGTATCAAGCAGTCTACCTATTACAACAAGACGCGATTTATGAGATAAATTGGTCAAGCTCAACCTGTTCCTTGTATGATCACCCCTCCTATCCAAGGGACTATGGATGGTAAACTCGTGGGGATTATTTGTAGTAATTGGACTCTCTTGACTTGGATTGGCGTAGGAACGCGTGCGTTGGAGCCTCCTATTTCGCGGTATAAGGAGTGGCTAAGGGATGCAACTAAGCCATTGGAGAAATTGCTGCGTGCGAGACAAAAGAAGATCATGGACAGTCCTGAGCCATCTAGAGCTGAGTCTGTGGGACATACTGAGACAGAGGAAGAAGATAATGACAAGAATTGGAGGCATAAACGCCCTAGGCATTAGAGACTTATGACAAAGAATGCTATTTTCATTTATGAGTATGCAAAATAACAATGAGACTAAATAAATTCCAGTTTTTAGTCAACTTGGGAACTTTTATTGAATTAATAAGAAGAGACCGGGCCTTTGCAGGTTTCCTATGTATCTGTGCTTTGTGACTGTTTATTGTTTTGATGTTTACACAGAACTAGGTCTACGTAGTTCTTTGAACAAAGTTTTGAGCGCTACACATAGTATTTCTTGAGTTGATCCATGTTGACTGGGTCCTTGAACTCGTTGCCGTCTAGATCTCGAATTCTTGTTGCCCCTGCAGGAAGGATTTCTTTGATAATGCACGGTCCGCACCAATTAGTCTTGAATTTGCCCCTAGGATCATGCACCGGTTGCCGTATCTCTTTGAGCACTAAGTCGCCTTCTTTCAGCCCTCGAGACTTAAAATTTTTGTTGAATGCATGCGCCATACGCCTTTGATAACCTTGGACATGGTATAGAGCTTGCAAACGCTTTTTTTCAAGCAGTGTGAGTTGATCTACGCATTCTTGAACCCATTGTGTCTCGGGAATCATACTTTCGCGGGCCACCCTCAAAGATTGGACCTCAAGTTCAACGGGGAGCATAGCCTCCATGCCATATACAAGAGAGTACGGTGTAGTGACAGTGGATGAACGGATAGTGGTGCGATATCCCGATAGTGCTAATGGTAGCTTTTCTATAACGTCCCGGCTTGTCGACTGTCACTACAGACCAACACGGGACCTTTCCAACATGCTTTGTCCTCACTCGTATGTTTCTGGGGAAAACTTCCTAGGAGGTCACCCATCTTAGAATTGCTCCAAGTCAAGCACGTTTAACTTTGGAGTTCTTTTGGAATGAGCACCGAAAAGGTAGGTGCACCTTGTTGATGTAGTTAGTACCCATCAAACCGTTTAAGCTATTCTCAATTATACAGTCTCATACCTGTACAACCTCGAAATCACTTCATTTGAGCTATTCTTAATTATACAGTCCCATACCCATATAATTACGAAATTGCCCCAACTGTGCAGCCACATCCCTACACAGTCTCAGGATCTCTCCTATTCCGGTGTGGATTCGGTTCATTCATGTGCCCCTCCATCTAAAGCCCGCTGGAAGCCACTCCTTGTCCATGCTCATTTCGGTACCGGCGTACACTTCCCGACCTCATAGACCCCGGGGTGTCACATTTTCCGACCACTCTCGGTGTGTAATAAGCATCTTTTTGATGATTGTCTTGAGGTTCTTGTTAGCAGCTTCCACAGCTCCATTAGTTTGAGGTCGATAAGGTGACGACTTGTGATGCTTGATGGCGTAGCGGGCGCATAACCTTTCCACATTGGCTTTGAAGTGAACACCATTGTCAGATATCAGCTCAAAAGGAACACCATATCGGCAGATGAGGTTGTTGTGAATGAATTTGGCGACTTTCTTGGCATTAAGGACGGTGAAGGACTCGGCTTCAACCCATTTGGTGAAATATTCGATAGCCACTAGGATGTATTCGTGCCCGTTAGATGACTTAGGAAAGACCTTTCCGATGATATCAATACCCCATGTAGAGAATGGCCAAGGCGACGACAGAGGCGTAAGAGGAGACGGTGGAAGATGTTGTGACTTGGCGTGCATTTGACATGTGTGGCAAGATCTAACATGTTTGGCACAATCGGCATCCATGGTAGACCAAAAGTATCCCAATCGTAGGATTTTCCGAGCTAGCATGTTTCCACCCATGTGTGGGCCTTCATCTTCTCCATGCACCTTTTTCATGATTCTCTGAGCTTCATTGGTATCGACACAGAGTAAATGAACCCCCACTGGTATGTCTTTTATACAACTTGCCAGCGCATAGAATGTATCCGGTGGCGAGTTGTTTCAGAGTTTTTCTTTCTTTACTAGTTGCATGCTCAGGATAGGATCCATCATATAAGAGATTGTACATATCGGTGTACCAATGTTGCCCCTCGGTATTTATATTGCTCAAGGTGTAGGAGGTTCGATTTGTTTCGGCCACAGTGATAGCCATAATTCCCTCTTGGTCGGTGTAAATGGCATGAATGAGATTCTTAAACCATGGCTTCGGCATTGTAGATTCTCGGTGGAAAGATGGCTCGGCGTTCTTTTTAATTCCAATAGGCAGAATGATGGCATTCTTAGGCATGCCGATCATGGAGGCTAAGATGGCAAGTGCATTGGCAAATTGGTTATTTTTCCTAGGGACATAGTAGAAAGCTATTTCCTCGAAGATAGCGGCTAGCCTTTGTAGATATTCGTGATAAGGCATAAGCTTGTCTTCTTTGGTCTTCCACTCACCCATGACTTGTGAAATTACCAGAGCAGAGTCACCATATACCCGGATTCGCTGTATACCAAGGTTAAATGCAGTTTCGAGCCCAATAGTACATGCTTCATATTCGGCTATATTGATCATGGCTTCAAACTCTAGCTTGCAAGAAAGAGGATAAGTTACTTTGTCGGGTGAAATGAGGATAATACCGGTGCTGAAACCGCTTCCATTTGCCACACCGTCGAAGTACATCTCCCATGTTGGGATGGTGATTGTCAAGATACCTTCATCGGGGAATTGAGGCTCGAATCTTTCGTCATGGGTCACCGGTTGAGAGGCCAAAAAATCAGATGTGACGCTTCCTTTAACAGCCTTTTGGGACACAAATCGGATGTCAAATTGAGATAAAATTGCGACCCAGTGAGCCGTTTTACTACTTGGCACCGGTTTCTCTAGGAGCTATTTAATAGGATCCATTCGGGAGATGAACAGCACCTCATGTGTCACAAAGTAATGTCTTAATTTTTGGCAAACCCATGTCAGTGCGACGCATGTCTTCTCAATCATGTTGTACTTGGCTTCATAATTTGTCAATTTCTTGCTGAAGTAGTAGATAGCATTCTCGATGCGAGAGTCAGGAAAATATTGCGCGAGCATTGCACCCATGGCATTGTCAGTCACAGTGAGATATAGAAGAAGTGGTTGACCAGATCTAGGCGGTTGTAAGACTGGTGGAGTGGATAGGTACTCTTTTATTCGATTGAAGGCATGTTGGCAGTCATCATTCCATTCGGTTGATACCCTTTCTTCAGGAGTCGATGAATAGGCGTGCAAATACTGGATAATTGTGCGATAAATCTACTAATGTATTGTACACGGTCGAGGAAACTTCTATTCTCCTTCTCGGTCCTTGGAATTGGCATCTCTTGAATTGCCTTGATCTTGCTGGGGTCGACCTCGATTCCTCTTTCACTGACCATAAAACCGAGTAGTTTGCCTGCCTTTACACCGAAGACACATTTTTGCGGGTTAATCCTCATGCCAAATTTCCTACATCTCTCAAAGAATCGCCGTAGATTGGGCACGTGTGACTCATTGGTTTGCGACTTAACGATCATGTCATCAACGTATACTTCCACTCTGTCATGCATCATGTCGTGAGTAAGAGTAGTGGCCATTCATTGGTAAGTGGCGCCAGTATTAATGAGTCCAAAGGGCATTACCTTGTAGCAGAAAGTACCCCATTCCGTGCGGAAAGCCGTCTTATGCTTATCCACTGGTGCCATTAGTACTTGGTTGTACCCAGAGAATCTATCCATGAATGATAAGAGTGCATGACCAGCAGTAGCGTCAACTAGTAGATCGATATGTGGCAATGGAAACTCATCCTTAGGACATGCTTTGTTCAAATCTCGATAATCGACACACATGTGGACCTTACCATCCTTCTTTGGCACAGGGACGATATTAGCTAACCATTCAGGGTAGTCTATCACTTCCAGGAATCCGGCTTGGAGTTGCTTTTCCACTTCCTCTTTTACCTTGAGTGCCCATTGTGGTTAGAGGTGGCCCGCCTTTTGCTTGATAGGTTTGGCACTCGGAAAAGTCTGGATATGGTGATGGGCGATTTCTGGATCGATACCAGGCATATCTTTGTAAGACCATGCAAATACGTCCACGTATTCTCGGATCAAGGCGGGGAGTTCTTCCTTAATACTATCGGGTAATGTAGCGCTCATTTTGGTGACTTTAGGTTCAGTTTCAGTTCCCAAGTTAATCTCAATTGGTTCACCCTCATTAGATTCAGATAGAGTGGGTGTTTCATGGAATTTATTTAGTTCATTATCATTATGCACATCATCCATGCAAACAACATTATCATCACAAACACCAATGTAAGAGAATGTAAGCTTCATATTATTCTTTGAAAAATTCAAAACATCATTATCCTCGAAAGTGTTAGATGACTTGAATTGAAAATCGGGAGGGCGTGAAACGCCCCGACTGATATTTACCATACACAGTAAACACGTGCCGGAACTGTGACGACCCAACCATACAACCCCAGCATACAGTGTATACAACAGAAACTCGGGCTCAACAGCCCAAAATAAAAACATCAATAACATCATAACCGGCCCAATGGCCCAACAATAACAATAAGAAGCACAACAGAAGACTTAATAACTCACAAAGATACTGTATGCGACACTGATGCAAACTATGGATCCGAGCCCTGTCCACGGGGTAACGCCGCAGCCTGTCTGGAATGCATCAAACCTGTACCACAAATAACTCATCCTACGGGATGAAAGCCCGCAGGTGAGGGGCTGAGTCCGAAGTGCTCACAACCATGGATAGACGATCAATATGCAACACTATAAATTACTCAAAGTCGAAAACAAGCAAAAACCGCCAAAATTTCACCAAACCAAATGACTCGACTCAAAACTGGTCCAAGACCAAAAAGACTAAATCAAAAATCCAATTTTATCTTTCCGGGCCCCGTCACGGATAAGCTAGGGGTCAGACCTGGTTATCAACATATTTCGGGTGCCAGACCAAATCCAAGAGAACCCAGGGGTCGGCATCCCAAAAATAAGAACCCAGGGATAGACATCCCAAATATAATCACGAAATAGACATCCCAAGCATAGACATACTTATCACAAGTAACCAGGTCATGGCCACCACAAAACAGTCTTAAACCATCGAGTCGTACCACTACTTACCACGTGACAATTATATTATCATCATTCAACCAAATCACAGGGATCAACATCCCTAACCAAAATACCAGGATAGACATCCCAATCCAAAACCAAGGATCGACATCCTTATCACAAATTATTATTTAATCCGTTATTCTTTAAATCAAAATGACACAAGGATAAACATCCAAAAACTCGACGTACGGGGATAAACATCCCAAAACAAACCACAACAAATACAACACTCAACAGTGCAACAATCATCAAACACAACAACCGAGTAATATAGGCACATATCGAAGGAAATCCATCCCCACCTTGGCCGATTACCCAACTCCGGAGACAATGACCGGTCCAAAGCCGGCTCCTCGGAAAACTGTCCGATATCAAACCTATACAACAAGACAACATGCTTACATAAATACACATAATCGGTATACTATGATGCCAATACTGCGAAAAAAACCCATCCCGGTTCATATCCTTTATTATTTCCCTTTACCGAAAATATTATACCGTACGTATATCTGAATATAATTTCGGTACCATACTTTAATTAAAACTTTTTTCATAATATTTCATAAATTAATTATACTTTTCCCAAAATATAGTCACCATAATTTCCCAAAAAAATAATAACGTATTTATAATTTCCAGAAAATATATATAGTATTTATCTTTTTCTAAATGTATATAATAATATTTTCCAACACAAAATATAATTACCTTTAATTTTCAAAGTACATATATATATATATTTCCACAACCATAATTTTCCAGGGAAAATAATATATATATAAAATTTCCAGGAATTATTTTCATGGTATATATATTTTTTTCCAATAATAATAGTTTTTCCAAAACATAACTTAATTATTTATCAAAGTATATATATTTATATTTTCCTCAAAATACCAGAATTAAACTAACCATAATTTTCTCAAAGTAAATATATATATATTTTTTCAAAATTAAATACCATAAAATAAATAAATATATATATTTTGTTTGTTTTTTTAAAAAAATAAAATCGGACTGGGCCATGAATAGTACAGCCCAGACCAAGGCAGCAGGCCCGAAGCATAGGCCCACGCCCAGACCTGGCCCAACACCACACAGCCCAACCCATGTATAATGCTCGCGACCCGACCAGAAGAAACGGGTCGGAAACCCGGCTCACCTTACGGGTTGCAGCAACGGCAGGGGCGGCGAGAGCGCGAGGAAGGAAAGCGAGCGAGGCAGGGCGTGCGGCGGATGAAGGCGACGCGAGGGAGGCCGGAAGCTGGGCGCGGCGGCTGAGCAGAAGCGCGGAAAAAGCAGGTCCGCCGGGTCTGCTCGCGGGTTAACGGCGCTCGGCGGCACGTCTCGCGGCGAAAAGGAGCGGGGAGGGCGGCGTTGAGGTCGCGATGGCACGGCGACGATGATGGTGTCGGTGGTGAGTCGTGCTGCGGCGCCGATCCGTCCGGCGTGCACAGTGACGGGAAGGAGGGGAGGTGGCGCACTGTTCACCCCGTTATTTTCTTTTTTTTTTTTTTTTTTTTCTGTATTTTCTTCTCTTTTTTTTCCTATTTTCTTTTTCTTCCCATTTTTCTTCTTTCTCTTTTTTTTTCATTTCTTGTATTTTCTTTTTTTTTCTTCCCCTCTGTTTTTTCTTTCCCGGTTTTTTTTCTCCTTTTTTTTTTCTTTTCTTCTCTCTTTTTTTCTCTCTCTTTTTTTCTCTCTTTTCTTTTCTTTTTCTTTCCCTCTTTTTTTTTTTCCTTCTCCTTTTCTTCTTCTCTTCCTCTCCTTCTCCTGCTTCCTTTTTATAACGAAGAAAACACTGTGCAACCTGTGAACTTCAATAATGCAGCTTGTCTGCATTATGGAGCGAGTCCGGTCCGAACCAGAAAATAACTGATACCCTCTTAGTTATTTTCCGGTGTGATTTTTTTAGGATTCTGGGACCTGAAAAATACCAACTTAGGTCCGAAAAATCCACGGAAAAATCACGAGCGCGGGAAAAGACTCGGTTACGAAAAACGACGCTCGATTTACCTTGAATTAATTACCCAAGATTAATTCATTCGGTAAATCACTATAAAAAGACTTTTACAGTCCTGGTAAAAATCCAAATTTTTACCCGGGCTGTTACATGGCGACATGGTTGCTCCTCTTTATTATCGAAAAAAAATGCGGACTCCGACTCAGACTCAAACTCGAACTCGTCTACACCACTAGATGGCTTGCTCCATTCCCATTGCTTCAATGGTCCTAGGATAGGGTAATCATGCTCCTCTCATGCGTGACTCTATGCTTCAAGCGCATATCTCCAAATACACCTTCGAGGCCAAAATCTTCGCATTCGCCATCTTGAGTATGTACGACCTCATCAAGCCTACAATCAAAGGATATCTTAAAATCGGGTAGTAGAGACCTAATGGTGGGTGAGTACCAAGGTTCGGGAAAGCCACAATAGGGGAGATCATCACCTTCCTTCACAAATTGTCCATACAGAGTCTTGAAGTAGGGATCCATTTTGAAGTCCAAAGTTCGGTTCTCCTTCTTGGTGCGGGCTTGTTCCCTACTTCTAGCTTCCATTCTCTTCATGTCCTTGGGTGTAGGTTTGTATCCCAAGCCAAAGGATGGGATGATGGTTGGAGTCAGTGGAGGCTCAAGAATTCCTTGTTGGTGGCGTCCAAGCCCCATGAAAGGTAAGAAGTCCATCTTCTTCATGATGCCCATGATCCTTGTGTTGTCAAACGGGTCATAGTATAGAGAAAAGTTCTCTTGATGCTCCAATCCCCAAGTCCGAGTGTTGATCTCTTCGAATACAAAGCCAGAAAGGGAGATCTCTTTATCCTTGTCTAGTTCATGCACTTGCTTGGCAGGTAGGTCCAATGCCCCTCCTCGGATAGTCACAATACCACCATTGTGTGGGAATTTGAGCATTTGATGCAAGGTAGATGGTACGGCATTAGCTTGATGCAACCAAGGTCCTCCAAGTAGTAGATTGAAGCTCGATGCGATATCAAGGACTTGAAACTCGATAGGGAAGGCTATCGGGCCGAAATTGACTTCAAGGGTAATGATACCAAGGACTTCTCTCTTTGCATTGTCATAAGCGCGGACGGTTTGTCTTGAAGGAGTGAAGTCATTCAATCCTAACCCAAGGACACTTGCAACTTTTAAGGGAGACACATTAAGGGACGATCCATTATCGATTAGGACCATAGGGACTTGATTTCCTTTGACATGCACCGTGATGTAAAGTGCATCTGTGTGCTTGCCTTTGCTTGATATTAGGTCTTTATCGGAAAAAGTGATAGCATTTTTGTTGCTTGTGATGGCCATGATTTCTCCCAAATCATTCGGTGTAGTGTCAATGGATACTTGTGTGTTTCCCAAAAGTTGTAGCATTTTCTCCCTATGCGGTCGTGAAGTCATGAGCAATCCCCATATAGTGATGTTTGCTTGAGTCTTCTTTAATTGCTTCAAGAGTGGATCCTCCTCGGGTTCATTTGGGACTTTGGGTGGCATAATGGGATTGTCAGCTTCAAGGTCAATTGGCTTGGCAACACACCCAGACCTAGTGATGGCGTCCACATCCTCTTCTTTGAGGTTCACGTAGTCATTCAAGTCGATGAGCATCATGCACTCTAATTCCTCCATAGGATGGATACGTTCAGAAGCATCTAAGAGTCCTTCGTCAAAGATGGCACTAACGGTATTGTGTGGAGGCAAAGGATTCGTCTTGGTGTTCGGCTTTGTTGGAGGAATGAGCTTCCCCTGGTCAATCAAGTCTTGTACCACATGGCGTAGTCGAATGCAATCATCGGTCTTGTGCCCATAGATTTGGTGGAACTCTCAATGCTTACTTTGATCAAGATTGGGACTTCGATCAGTTGGCGGTGCTAATGGTGTGATGGCATTTTGTGCCATGCATATCTTTAGAACAGTGCTAAGTGGCATAGACAATCGAGTGAATTGCATTTTTGTCTCACCGAGTTGAATTGGCGCATTCACTGCCACGTTATTCACATCCGCCGATCTCTTGTTGTTGCTTGTCCTAAAATTTTATCTTTGAAAAGAGTTATCTTGAGGAGTCTTGATCTTACCGGATGCAATGGCATCTTCCAATTGAGTTCCCGCGCCAATTAGGGCCTTGAAATTAGCATAATAGTTGCTCACCATGCGATCATAGTAGATTGGTTGCAAGTTCTTGATTACCATTTGGACTTGATCTTCTTCGAATGGACGCTTCACCATTCGGGATGCCTTGTTGCGCCACCTAGTGATGAACTCAGAAAAGGTCTCTTGGGCTTGTTGCTTGGTAGTTTCGAGATCTCTCTTGGTGACATCAACGGTAGTGTTATACTTGTAGTACTCAACGAACTCCTTGCAAATGTCCTCCCATTTGAAAACATGTTCGTCGTCCAATGACATGAACCAAGATAAAGCCACTCCTCCTAACGAGCGTTGGAATAGTTGTGCCATCAATTGGGGACCAATTCCCATAGGATAGAGAGTGCGGACATAGATCTTCAAGTGCATATGTGGACAACCCGCTCCATCAAATTTGTCAAAGTCAGGCATCTTGAATTTGTCGGGAAACCGAGCCTCGGGGAAGAGAGCTAATCGATCAAGGTTATAGTCGTCCTCCTTCCACTTGAGATCCTTGAGAATTCCTTCAATCTTGTCAACCTTATCCTCTAGACGGGGTGCCAGAGCGTCCATGTCTTCATCAATCATGATTGGCCGCTTACCATCGGCTTTGCTAGTGTTCTTCTTTGAAGAATGGGCAACAGTACCATCATCACCCTTTGCTACATTCAGTGCCTCGAGAAATTGATCCATGCTAACGCCCTTCAACTTCTCCAGCAACTCACCCACAACGGTTGGATCATTCACTTGGATAATGTCGTCACTCATGGTGTCCTAAGGGTAAACGCACGTATAAGAGACTATTCATTGATTGCAACACCACTCAAATGCACAGAGAAGGGATGCTTTATTTGGAAAAAAGAAAAGAATTGGAGCCGAAGTTTTTATTTGAAAACATGAGGTTTTAGGCAAAAAAAGCAGGTTTTTTTTGAATTTCCAATTTTTTTGAAATATTTGTTTTGATTTTTAAGAAAAATATAAATCTACTCCCTAGAAGAAAAACAATTTTGAAGAAGAATTTTGAAAAATAGACTCGACTAGGGTTTTGTTTTGATAAGAAAAATATGAGTGCGTAATTAATTTGGATCCACGAAAAGCAAGCATAAGCATACAACATGTTTCCACATAAGACAAGTACCCCTAGGATTTCGTTCGAGTACATGCAAGAGTATGCAGCTGGTTGGGGGCCAAAGAACCGCTGCTATGGGAGGTTCAGCCTACTCACATATGACACAAGGATGCCGCGTGAGGTCGAAGGCCAAGGTTCCCAATCATCGAGCGCGGCGGGTAATGGACAAATCGCTTGCCATATCACCACGAATGATGGTATGTATGGGCAAGGACTCGTCGCGCCCCCTTAAGGTAGAGGTTAACACACAATTATAATGCAAGCGTGCAAGTGACAGGTAACAAAGCACAAAACTCAAGCGAAAATTGCACATTATTTCTTAAACCCACGAATCCCCAGTGGAGTCGCCAGCTGTGAGAACCCGGAATTTTCTCACCTCCGTGACAATCGATGGAGTCGCCACCCAAGTTTTATTACTGTGGAAAAACTCAGGAAAAACCAAAGAATGACTCCTTATACCCGCAAAGCAACCAGATTAGTGAACCAAAGGTGCTGGACTCGGGGGTTCGTCATGGATAGGAAGGTATGAGGCACCCCATCCATGCTTTGGCGAAATAACATGCAATTTAAGCAAATACTTGTGCTTTGGTGCGTGTGTGTATGTGTGTAAACCAAGATTTTCAGCAACAAACAATAAAAATATTATATATAAAAATCGAAATTGAAGAGACAAGGAAAAAAAAAAAAAGAAAAGACACAATTTGGCTTGCGTCTCCACCGCTAGAGACATCCTACGTACCCCGGCAATTGGGTTCAAAGCTCACGTAGTTCTTAGATTAGAATCAACACTCAGGCAAACATGTCAGTATCAGCGTACAATCAGAGACAAAATCGTAGCAGCAGAGATAAATCAAAGGGGTAGAGACCGAGTTACCACAAGGGGCGTGTTCTTCGTCGTTCTTCGCGTTTGAGGGTTGTAGATTGCTTCTACCCTCTTTCCGTTCCTAAGTTCCACCTTGATTGGCTCTGGAACTACTGCAGAGACAAAACTAAACAACACACCGCGTGAAATCTAGCAAAGAAAAGCAAAGAAATCGAATTGAGAAAAGAAAGTAGTAGAGTTTTCCCAAGCAAAAAGCTTAATGGCCAACCCTCCTAAAAGGTGTTATGAGGGCTCTATTTATAATGTTCAGGGTCTCAGGGGGCGTGGTTTTGATCCTACTGTCGAGATTAAACCCTTAAATCCAATGGCTAAGGGTAGAGATCGAAAAAGAGGAAAAGCTAAAAAATTGCCGAAACTGGAACACACGACCGCCATCTGGGGGCGGTCATGTCGTGATGACCGCCGGCAGGTGGCGGTCATGCACACATGTCTGCTGGCAGGTGGCGGTCATGGCCCCATGACCACCGGCCTGTCGGTTACTGTTCACGGCTTTTCCTATTTTGACCCGGTTTTCCTTATTTTGACTCCAAACCGATTCTTGCGCGCAAAGTATGGATTCTTAGACCAGAAAAACTCCCTATTCTTCAGGAGAACTCCATACTCTTTCCATATAAACTCAATTACTTGACCTCTACTCCAAAGATTAAGAATTATTCTTCTTTTATTCCATAAAATAGGCAAAATAATAAACTAACTCAATTGGGCCTCTAACTCAATGAAAATCAGAGACAAATAAGCCATAAAATTCGTGCTAAGCCTGAGCCTAATTATAAGAATAATCCACTGATTTATTCATTGGGTTCTTAAAGCAAATTAAAGATAAAAAATTAATAAAATTAACCTTGGGCTCTAAAACACAATAACAAGCAGTGGAACAAATAGATGGCTAAATTTGGGTGTTCACAAATAGACAAACAACTGTCCAAGATCCTCTCTGTTTTGTGGGAACTAAATTTTATACATTCTTGATATATTTTCTTCATAAATCATTTTTCTTTATTGAGAATACAATTAGGAAAACAAATTATTTAAGTGGTAGTACTCGACGTTGACCTGATCACTAATGATCGAAATTCGCGATGTGTGGCCAATTACCAATCGTCCAAGCAAATATGCCAAAGAAAGTATTGTTGCTACTTATGCTTTCCCTAAAACTATTTCACAGTTTTTGCTAAATCCATCTTTTGTTATGTGTCTGGTCAATTTCTAGGATTTGTTAGAGAAAGAATAGGAAGAGAATGGAGAGGAAGTGTGAATGAGGGTGAGGAAATCAGGTCAATTGGGTTTTGTCAAAACTATTTTTTTTTTGTTTTATATCCGGAGCTTCACCCGATTAATTTGGATTCAACTTTGGTGGCGCATCTGATTATAGTGGGCTTCATTATTTTTTTTCCCCTTGTACTTTTGGTTAAAGTAGGATCACCTTTTTTAAAAAAACTAGTTTTTGACCCCCTAAACTTTAGACATCCGCATTTTACCCCCTCGGGTTGACCCGATATCGTTTCAGTCAGGTTACTTAACGGAAGCTGCGGATGGCTGACACGTGGATTGTTCAGGACCGTTGATTTGCCCTCTGATTTCTTTCTTTCTTTTTTCTTTTTTTTTCAAAGTGTTCTATATCCTTTTTTTTCTCTCTTTCTTTTTTTTGTTCTTTTCTTTTTTCCTTTTTTTTCACCTCTTTTTTTCTCTTCACCCGACTTCCCCTCTTTCTTCTTTTATTTTTTCTCCTCCTTTCTTATTCTTTTTTTTTCTTCCTGCGATGTTCTTCCTTCTTCTTCTTTTTTCCTTCTTCTTTTTTTCTTTTCTCTTCTTCTCTCTCCACCAGAGATATGGTGGCCTGCGTGGAGTGCGGCGGTGGGCAGCTTCCGGAGGATCTGATGCAGCTAGTGAAGGAGAGCTGGTTGGAGGAGAGAGGGCTGGGCGTGGCACTGGATTTGTTGAATTAATGATGAAATTGTTTGGAAATTGAATTGTTGTTTTGGTATTGTTTATTGTTTGGGTTCCTAGTGGTGGTGGTGGTGGTGGTAGTGGTGGCAATTAAGGGAGAGGGGTTATCTGGTTTTGTTGTTTGAGTTCGTGGTGGTGGTGGTGGTGGCGGTGGTGGAGAAGAGTTTCTGGGTTGGGTGGTGATGGTGGAAAAATGCTTTTGGTTTTTTTTTTTTTTCAGTAAGAATTGTTCTTGGGGGTGGTGGTATTGGTGATGATGGTGGGCAATTAAGGGAGAAGGGTAACGGTGGTTTTGGATTTGCTGGTGTTAATGGTGGTGGTTGTTGATGGTGGTATTGGTGATGATGGTGGGCAATTAAGGGAGAAGGGTAATGGTGGTTTTGGATTTGCTGGTGTTAATGGTGGTGGTTGTTGATCGTTATGGTGGCTGGAGATTCCAAAACTGGCAAATTAGGAAAAAAAATAATTTCTTTAAGGAGATAACAGTCGGTTCGAAGGTTTTTTTATTAAAAAATAATTTTTTTCTTTTCATCTTTTCTAATTTTAAAGAGTCAATTTGAAATTTGAAATTTTCATTTTTTTAGCAAAAAATTACATTTGTATGAAATTTTAGAAAACAAAAAAAATAAATTTATATTTATGGTGGTGGCTAGTGATTGAGGATAAGGGAGAGGAGTAATATGGATTTAGGTTGTAAAATTGATTTTTAATGTTTTTCTATCAATTTTTATATTTAAATAATTAATTTGAAATTTTCTTTTTCTAAAAACCAAAAATTACGTTTGTATAATAAAGCAATTTTATTTATTTATATTTGGACGTTAGTGGTTGACGACTATTTTCTTTTTTTTCTTTCTTGTCAAAAATAAAATAAGAGAAAGAAATTTTTTTTCAACACATAAAAAGGCTAAATTTCTCATCTGATATTTTTCCTTTTTCCCCTTATCATTTAAATATTTGTTCAAAATATAATAAGTGTTAAAGTTTGTTTTTCTGTAACGATCCGGGTAAAATTTTTGTGATTTTTACCAAGCTGTTTTGACTTTTATGGTGGTTAATAAAATTTTATTGCGGTTAATCAAGAATTTTACCAATCCGAGTTAATTTTCATTATTTTCACTATTATTTTTACTACTCTCAAAATTATTATTATTGTTATTATTGTCACCATTATTATTATTATTTTTCTAATCAATATTATACTCTTATTATTATTTTGTCGGGATATTTTTGTGGCATAATTTATCGATTATAATTTAAAAAGAAATTTCATCCTTTATTTCCATGTTATTTAATAAATTAATCTTTGGAGATTTATTTTGAGTTTTATAAAAAATAATTATTAAATCATGTTTATGTTTTTCAAAGATTAAGTTAAAATGTTAAACACAAGGTTTGATACCGATAAGCGTTTTGGAGTGTCTTTCGTTAACCGAGCCTTGTCCCACGTTCGAGATTTTTCTGCAGATTTTACGGACCAAAGTTGGGATTTTTAAGGTCTAGGAATCTTCAGAAAAGGCGGGTTTAACCTCGAGTTAACAGACCAGAAATAAAGGTAAGGGGGTATAATGGATATTTTCTGGTCCAGGCGGGTCACACCTCACATGTTGCACAGTACCACATAATTGAGGTAGCTCAATTATTCAGCCGCCTTCTCCTGTTTTGCCTGTGAGCTGCTTTTCTTTTTCTGTGTTACCCGTGCCTTACACCGTGTTTTTTTCTTGCCTATAAAGTCCCATCTCTTCTGCCTCACCATGTACAACACCTTCATCTTCTTCCTCCTGCAAAGTCACCTCCAGCAACCTTCTTTCCCTGCAAAACACAAACTGTTTCCTTCCCTTCAAACTCAAACCAGTGCAACCTAAAACCAAGAAAAAAGAAAAAGAAAAAAAAAAGGGAACAAAACACAACACACGACCCACACGTCGCCGTTTCACCATCCTTTTTTCTTCCTTTTCATTTTCTTCTTCCCTTCCTCCCGTGGCCGAGCCACCATCGACCAGCTCCCACATCACACACCACCACTGCCACCACCCGAGCCACCACCACCTGCAACCTTGCACCAACGCCGCCTCCTCCTCCTCTTTCCCTTCTCCTTCCTTTCCTCTCGCTCCTGTCGTCGTCGCGCCAAGCCAGCAGTGCAGCCGGCCGGACGAGACGACCCGGCAAAGCGACCTGCTTTCCCATCAGCCGCAACGACCGCTGCACCAGCAGCCACGGCGCCGGCTTCCTCGCACCGAGCTCACGAGCCGTTCCCGTGCCACCTTCTTCCTCGCCTCGATCCGCGTGCGACGCCGCTGCAGTTCGCAAGGTGAGCAGCAGTTGAGGGCGACCCGCATAGGGTGGATTCGACCCGGGGACATGGTCATGGGTCTCACCAGTTAGGTCTGGGTTGGGACTGTGGGCTCACGCTGGGCTGGGCCTTGGCAGGCCTATACTGGGCTCCCTGCCTTGGCCTGGGCTAGCATTGTTCATGGCCCAATCCCCTTAAAAAAAAAAAGAAAGAAAGAAACGTTTTATAAAAAAGTAATTATACTTCTAGAAAGTAAGAATAAAATAAGGATATATATATTCTAAAAAATAAATATTTTGATATACTAATTCCTGGAAAATATAATACTTGATATATTACTATTTTGGGAAATCAAAGTAATTATAATATAATTTGTATCCTTTGAAAAAAAAATGCTATACCTTTTAGAAAAAAAGATATATACACTATGGAAATATTTTGGAAACTATATATATGTTATTATTTTCTGAGAAAAATTATTATATGGTAAATACCTTTGATACATGATAATTACTTTTGGGAAAAGATATATACATATATATGTACGTTAGCTTTTGTTCAGAAATTATTTTATGGTAAGTATGCATTTGGAAAAAAATATAAAGTTTATATAAATTATATTTTATGGAAAATTATTTTAAGAAAAGAATATATGCTACATAATTATTTGCAAAATATTTTTGGAATAAGTATTACCAAAGTATGAGATACTGGAATAATACCCGGATAGTATATATTTTCGAGTTGGAATTAAATGGTGAATGAAGATAATGGGATATAACCCGAGACGGTAACCGAGCTGACTAGCTTTTTATTTTACGGTTACAGTACTAATTGTCATTTGCATATCATTTGCTGTGCATCTTATGTATGCATACTATGCGTTATATAGGAGTCGATACCAAGCAGTTCAACGAGGGACCGGCTTTGGAACTTGTGGTGGAAACCCAAAGTTAATAATAGGCCAAGGTGAGGTTGCATATACGTCATTCCACCCATGATAGCCGGGATGGTTGGTCTTGGAACTACATAAGTTCCATTGCATCTTATGGTTAATGTTGTTGATATCTTGGTGATAATTGTTGGTATTTGTTGTGAGGATGGATAACCCTTGATATGTGCCTGTAATACTTTGTGTGCTTTGTGGTTTGATTGAACCGCTGAGATGTTCATTGTTGGTTATTTGACTGCTGTGGTTATTGCTGTTATGGTTGTTGAACTGTGTTGTTAATTCCTGGATACTGTGTTGAGATTGATGTTGGACTATTGACTATGGATAATTGGGAAAGGATAATGGATAATGGAAATGGAAAGTGAAAAGTGAATTTGAGATAATGATTTAAGTTGTCACGTGGAAAGTAGTGGTACGACCCGATGATTTGAAAATTAATTTTGGGATGCTATGGTCGGTTACTTGGTTTGGGGATGTTTATCCCGGTTTGGTTGGGTTGTTATACCCAGATTAATATTTTGGGGACGTGGTCCCGGTTTGGTTATGTTCTTTGACCTGGCATTCGGAATTAATTGATAACCTGGTACGACCCTAGCTTGTCCAGTGACGGGGCCCGGAAGATAAAATTGGTAATAATTAAAGATGTTCTTTTGGCCTTGGTTCAGTCTTGTTTGAGATGTGCTTTTGCTTTGATAGGCTGTGATGTGAAATGTTCATATGCAAAATGTCTCAAGATCATACCTTGAGAGGTTGTCAGTCCTCAGTATAGTCGGTTGACCGTGGACGGCATAGGTTGCCGGTTTACGGGTGTTAGTTGCTGTCGTTGGTCGTGAGTAGTCTATTGTTGTTGGCATCGGTTGCCAGTTGTCCTTTGTTTGTTGTTGGCTTCTTTTGATAATTGTTGGATGAGTGTCACTTGTCATTTTCTATCGGATATTGAGATATGTTGGTTGTCGGTTGTGGTCGACAGTTAGATGATTGGCATTTTTAAGGGTATGTTGATACCCAGAGATCAAGCTTAATGAGAATTGTTGTTGTTGTGGTTACGAGTTGCTGTGGTGACTGCTGTTACCGTGTTGTGTTGTGATTCTACCCGGGGACCAGTTTGTGATGTTGATTGGGTATGGTCCGTGCTGGTTGCCGGCTACCCGATGAGCGAGGCTCACGTGATTTAGAGATTGTTTTGTTTTGGTACCAGGTTGGCAAGCACAGTAAAGGTATGTTATCATACGATGAGGAACCTCTGTTGAGTATAGTCTGTCAGGACTAGAGTATGTGTTGTATAGTTTGTTGAGACTAGGTCGGTTACCCAATATGTAGTTGAGTTGAGGTGTCCTGGTCGGGCACTAGTGTATGGTACAGTCAGTATTAGATTGTCAGTGCATTGCATAATCGATGGGGTGGAAATTTGTATAGTCCGCATTGTTTATTGTGACTGTATTTGTTCTGTATACTGGACATGACTCGTATGCCGTTTTGATGAGCTCTTGATTATTAAGTATATGCTACGTTGTTCATCATGAGTTATGTGTCGGTGAGATTATGGAGAATCTCACCCCTCACCTGCCCCATCGACAGGCTACGTTGTTCTTTGTGCAGGAATGCATCATGGCAGGCTGCGGCATCCCCTCGGGCAGGACTCGGATCCATTAGTTGCATCGGGTTTTGCATATGTTGATATTAAGTTTATAAATGCTTCTGCTGTGCTGATGATTTAGAGATTCCCAAAGTCGGGTGAAATGATGTTGTCATTGGGCCGGATTTTCTGTTGAATATACTATTTGTGCCACGTGTCGGCACTATTGCTCAATAATTACTGTATGATGGGTAAATTTTGGTCGGGGTGTTTCATTTTCTCTGTTTTTTTCTTTTTTATATAATTTTTTATTTTTAAAAGATAAAATGATAAAAATTTATATGATTCCTTTTTTATTTTTTACTATATTTTATATTTTTTAAGAATAAAATGAAAAAAAATTATACGATTAAAGACAATTTTTTCATCTTTTTTATTTTTTTTACAAATTATTGAGTCTATTTTTTAACTGAAAATTTCGTTTTTATGAATTTTTAGAAACCCAAAGAATAATTTTATATTTATGTTTTTTCTTTTTCTCTTTTTCATAAAGTTTTTTTCATTTTTTTAAAAAATAAAATAATAGAAAAATAAATTTTATCAAACAAAGTTATCCACAGATTTCTTTCTTATTTTTTCTTTTCCTATGATATAAATATATATATATTTGTTTTTGCTTAGAAAACATAATAATCATTAAATGGTTTGTCTCTCTTCTATTTTTATAATTTTTTTCTAAAAAGTAAAATAAAAAAGAATCGAACGGTAATGATCTTGCCACGTGTCGATCATCCGTGCATTCCGTTAACTCAACTAACACCAATGTAAAACCCTAACGGAGAGGGGGTAAAATGCAGAATTCAAAAATTTAGGGGGTCGAATTCCGGTTTTTTTTCAGAGGGTGATCCTAATTTGACCAAAAGTACAAGGGGGTAAAAAATAATGAAGCCGATTATAATTTATGAATTTGGCAACAAAAATTTTCCGACTCCAAGCGGAACCAACCAAGCCGCTCACCCCATGGTATAAGCTTCCACCAATGCTGTGACAAATTGTGGACCATACAACTCAAAGGATAATGAATGACCTGTCACTCAACATGGCATGTATCGTCATACGCTACTTTGGCCATCACATTTTTCAATAAAAGTTTGCTAATGTTGTAAAATAAACGAGATGTGAATGTCATTTAACTGTAACCCACCTAACTCATCTGTATTTTCCTATATAATGTGGCTTCTAAACACAGAAAGAGAGTGAACAAAAACAATACCAATCCATGGCTTATTCTTCATCTCCTTCATCTCCTTCTTTCTTTTTCATCATTATCACAACATGAATTATCTTATTTACAACACGCTATTAGCACGATCGTCTTCTACCCCGAGCAAGACGATTTCCAGTGCAAAAATAGGCTGAAAAATGAATGAAGAAAACCGAAACAGAAAAAAGAAAGGAAGAAGACGATGAATAGTGCACCACCCTAGGCACTGTTCATCCGTAAGCATTTCCGGCCACCACTCGCCAAATCGCCGCCACCGGTCTGCTCGTCGTCCCGTGGCCGACTAACCGGCATCACCCGTAGCCTCCCCTGCCGCCTGACGCGCCGCCGAGAGGCCTTTACCCGATGAGAAACCCGTGGATTCTCTTCCCCGCGCCGCCGTCAACGATGCCGGCAGCGTCGCACCCTCCTTTCGGCGACACATGCCGTGCTCGTGGCATCTCTCCCACGCTGCTGCGTCGCCGCCGCCGTCGTCAATGAGACCAGACCCGTGTTTTGGTCGGGTCGCGACCCGTTTCGACGGGCGGGTCGACCCGGGTTGAAGACGACCCCGGCCCGTTTCTGCAACCGGGTCGGGTATAACCCGCGCCTGGTGGGCTGAAGCATTCTGGGCCGGGCTGGACAGGCCTGGGCTGGTGCTGTTCACGGCCCAGTCTTAAAAAAAAAAAAAAAGAGGAAACTGGGCCAGTACTGTTCACAGCCCAGCCCGTAAAAAAAAATTAAAAGGAAAGAGAAAGAGAGAAGAAAAAAATAATAATAAGAATAATTAATATTGCTGAAAGATTTATCGAGTAGGCGTATATTATATACCCTCTATGCTTTATTTAGTATTCAATATTGGCCGGCTAAGCCGCTTTAGCTCTTTGTTCGCTGGCAAAGCCGCCTTGCTTCATTTGTTGGCCGGCAAAGCCGCCTTGTTTCATTTGTTGGCCGGCTAAGCCGCCTTTTATTGAGTAAGCATATATTATCTATTATTATTATGCTTATTTTTTATATGATTGGGCTACTAAAGGGCCCATTATATTTATTTTTCTTGCTTTAATTTGCATTTTGATTGGGCTCGTACAAGGCCAATTGCATTTAATTTTAATTGGGTTAATTAATAAAAGGCCCATCTTTATTTATTAAGTCTTTTATTTATTTAATTTTGGAATTCTGTTACAAATATTGGAGGCCCTTAAAATTTCCGGAAAAAATTTGTTATGGGTATTTAAATGCAAATCGTCTGGAAGATGCAATAAAAGAGAAAATAAAGCAAAGACTGGATGTCTTACTGCCAAAAGATCCTGTGGATCTTTGAAGAAATATTGAAGAAAAATATAAACCACCAAAAGGTGGATATTATACGACCACCAGAAGATGGATATTGTTACTTGCTTTCCCCGAAGGAGCAGTTCATTTTATATTCATTTTATTTTATGTTCAGTTTAATTATTACGCATTACAATTTATTTTATTTACTTTTCAGTACTTAATAATTATTTCTAGAATAATGCCTCAAGCATTAGTCTCGAAGACAATGCAAAATTGACATCCACAGGGGGAGAATTATATGTGTGGATGTCAATATAACATATTATGACTTCTCGAAATGAGAAAAAGATTAACAAGCTCCAGAAGAGCATAAATCCGATTATGTTCCTGAAGAACGCATATTTTAATATGGTCCAGAAGATCGTATATTTACGCTCTGGAAGAGCATATACTCTTGAAAAGTACAGACACCCCCAGTAATAAAATGAATTATTATGGATCCCAATGAATTGACTCTGATCTATTCCCTGAAGCGAATAAGAAAGTATAATTATTTGTGCCTGTTGGCGTAAATGAGATAATAAATGAAAAAGGCTCAAAGTAAACATGCATATTATTATTACATAAAAGGATCCATAACTGGAGAACATTCAAAGAAGAATGGTTCTCATCCATATGTTTAAACAGTAATCTATCTGTTGGGCTCAACATTAACCCTGAAACTCTGAGCCTCACCATTAATGATGACCCTAATGCTGTCGTTCCAGGAGAACCACATGCCACCCATATTATTTTCTCCAGGTATCTCAAACCGATTCATTGCAGGAAAACGGAGTGGGATTACACCATGATTTTCTCCTGCTTGCCACATAGTCTCAGTAATTAGTACCATGTTGGGCTTGTACTGATTCTTTAGATCCCTTAAGGTACGCACAAAATCTTGGGACCTTCTTGCTATTCCCCTGCAATTCCATAGTAGAAGTCGTACCTTAGGCCATGTAGGTGGTAACCCAGTCACCCTTGGGACGCTCCGAGCCATCATGGAAACCTGATAATAACTGCTTTGATTTAAAATTTGACATGAAGGCTCTAGCTAAAATTCCTGCAGTCTATTAGATATGAAAAACATAATAGAGTTAGCCGAGCCATAAAAGGAAGCCCTTAGATTGCTTTGGTCCTCTAGGAAGAAGTTTTCTTTCATAGGAGTAACAAAGAACCTGGAAGAGTATAGTTCATCAACAAAAACCAAACGAGGAATTCTTGCGAGTTCACTCGGTAACTCCTCTTGTTGTTCATTAACCATGCTATATGCTAGCCTGTTCCTCCTTCCTAGAGAGGCACCCTCAACAAAGAAGACAGTTGCTGGGGAAGGCATTCTTTATGTGGTTTTTCTGAATCTATATGTTTCACCACATAATACTGCCCTCTTTTATAGCCTGAGTTTAGATAGCTAGGTGTCAGTATTTCAAATGTGGACCCTTTTACTTATCTCCGAAAAGATCCTGAAGATTTTTCGGTTTCACAAAACTCCAAAGTTGCTTTTGGAAAAGTTTGCCATTATTTTAATTATTGCTCAATAATTCTGATCTTTTTCGACATGAGTGGAAGATATAAGCCTAAAATTGGTACATATATTACAGCTTGAAGCTAGCAATCTAAGTTATTATACTTACCATATCTAGCCAGAAGCTGGAATACACTAGCCTAAAGCTAACAATTTTTAAGTGTTTAAATACACAGTTTGCACAGCCCAAAGCTGAGACCAACTAGAAGTTAGCTGATAAATATGTAATTTATAGCTAGTATGCCCCAGCCAGAAGCTAGTAAATAATCTTCCTAAATCATCATATCCAGCCTGAAGCTGGCATATATATATAGCAGCCTGAAGCTGGCACCAACTTGAAGTTGGTACATGGACATATTGTTTGGTTTGACCGGTTGGGCCATCCCGGGTCAATAATGATACACAAAATTTATTTGGTCATTCATTGAAAAACCAGAAGTTTTTACAATTAATGAATTTCCATGTATTTTTTTGCTGCGAAATTAATAATACGGCCTTCCTAAGATGAGATTGGCCTAGACCAACAAGTTTGGGATTAATTCTGGGATATGAACGCGAACTGATAAATCCGCTGTGTTGACCATCTAGGTAATTTTTACGATGCATCGACTAGATGGTCCATTGTGTGACGCAAGTTGGCATTGTGCGCACTTATTTTAATGATTAAGCCACTTGCGGGTACATATCCCTAATTATGTTATTAGACTATTTGTCTAAATAATGCTGTCATATTTCTTCAATGGATAATGTATATCATTGAAAATAAACCCAAACAGATCTGGGAGAACATTGACAATTGATTGTAGGACTATTGATGAAATATGACTATTTGATAAAATGAAATTTTTACATGCAGCAGTGCTTGTGTGCATCAAGCCAGTAAGTTATCATAAGATTTCCCCCATTTAAATGGTTCATGGTCACGAACCCAGTAACTCCCATCTTCAGACCATTTTTTTATTGTACGATATATAATGCTCCACCACAGCATAGTTATGTTGGTCTTTAAAGAAGATTGGGAATATATGTTGTGTATGTTGGGTAGGTTACTTATTAATATGATGATAGAGTTTACCCAACATAAGGGGGAGGAAATAAGCAGCTGGATCGAGATATTATTGAAATGCATTATCAATATATGATTGTTGATCCTCATATACATTAGTATGAACCTGAAGTTCAGAAGAAGATGATTCATTTGCAGGAAAATTTGATATGCAATTGCCAGACACATTTAAATTAAGTTTGACCATATACCAGCTGCAAATGCTCCTGCTTAAATTGATGTTCCTGAAGAACAATATAAGTATGCAAATGAATCTCTAGATTATACTCGGTTCCAAAAGAAATTCTCGATAGAGAAAAAGGAGCAGAGAAATAAGATGGCCCCAGTAAGAAAATAAGGCCTCCAGTAGAGGTTTGAATTAAAAGTCCTCCAGAAGAGGTTGGTTTTCTGACATAAATTGATAAAGTTCTAGAAGTAACTCAGGTACCTGAAATAAATGAGCATGATAAGATCTCAATTACAGTGTCAGAAATTAGATGGAACCGACGTAAAATAACCGTCGACGGAATACTTGGAATATTTATTTTATATAGCGCTAAATATTATAAAAATGAGGATCATAAACCTACATTGATGAATGTAGGCGCAGAGTGATTGGCCAAAAAAATAGAAAAATGTAATTAAGGCTGTATTGGACTCGCTTGTGAAGCGAAGAATTTTCGGAAATGTAGTCCATACACCAGATGGTGTAAAATTCGACTGGTCATAAAATGGGTATTTGTGCAGGAAATGCAATAGTGAGATATAAAGCAAGGCTTGTAGCACAAATTTTCACCCAAACGACTTGGTATTAATTGTGAGGAGATAGATATTCTCCCCTATGGTGGATGCAATTATTTTAAGTGTTTGATAAGTCTGGCAATAAATGGAATATTAAAAATGCATCAAATGGATGCCAATACAGCCTATATTTATATGGATCCATAAGCCATGATATATGCGTTAGAATCCCTGAAGGATTCAAGTTGCTTGAAGTAACTAATTCCCGGGAATATTCAAAATTAAGCTAAATTAATATGCACATGGTTATGTTGACGATGCATATTTATATGTGATATTTATTATTTTGTGATTTAAATATTATTGGAACTCCTGGAGAAGCTTCCAAATGCCGTGCTTTGTTTTTAGGAAAGAATTTTGAGATGAAAAATTTCATTGGTCCTGGAGCACCATGTCAAAGTGCAATTTATCATATTGGTAACATGAAGCCTGTAGCTTTTTCCATAAGCCTATTGACAAGATATGACTATGCTCTTATCTTCGGGATATAATAAGATGTGGCATTGTATTAACCCTATAAGCCCGAAGAGAATATAGTTGGTCTTTGCAGATGCAGGTCCTTTATTTGATCAACATAAGGCACAGACAGGCATGTGCTACAATTTTGCACATATAGCTGCTATATCGTTGGGACCACAAAAGCAAGATGGCAAGGAAGGTGCTCCAACAACGAATTATAAAGATAATGCTGCCAACGCTATCCAATTAAAGTAGTGTTGTATCTGTCACCAAAAGTCACAAAAAGTTGACAAAGACGATTGGCATGCAACGACATCAAGAAATCTAGAGAGGCCAAAATGAGGGGGAGTAGAATACGTACTGCACTCTTTTTTCCTTCACCAAGTTTTTATCCCACTGGATTTTTCTTGGTAAGGTTTTTAACGAGGCAGTTATTCCAAAAGCGTATCCTATCTACAGTACAATGACATTCAAGGGGGAGTGTTGTAAAATAAACGTGATGTGAATGTCATTTAACTGTAACCCACCTAACTCATCTGTATTTTCCTATATAATGTGGCTTCTAAACACAGAAAGAGAGTGAACAAAAACAATACCAATCCATGGCTTATTCTTCATCTCCTTCTTCTCCTTTCTTTTTCATCATTATCACAACATGAATTATCTTATTCACAACAGCTAAAGCATATTTTGCATATCAAAATTTCGTTATATAAAGATATTTAGAGTAACATGAGATATTATATTGTTGATGCTACTTTTTTATCAAAAGTTGAAAACAAGGTCGCAGACACAAATGTTAAGGTAATTAATGGCACAGGATTTTTTTTTATAAAAAATCGGATTAGTCACAAGATCCTTTTTTTCGATTGTTTGTTATTATTAGTGAAAATATTAGTCCCTTCCTTTCAAAATAATGTGATAATTTTTCCCAAAGTACTTATTGCTTTCAAATAGTTATAAATATTAATTGTTTTTTTGATACTAATAAATATTAATTGTTAATTTTCTAATTATATTCTCACTGTGAAATGATAGGTAAAAAGGATTGATTTAAAAAAGATTGATTTGTTTTACATAAAGATAATTCAATCAAACATTCTTAACTTAATTATAGTCCTGATCTTTGTTAAGAAATCAATATTATTTATATGGAGGGAGTAAGATAATTAATTAACTCTTTTTTTTGGTAGAGATCTAATTAACTCGTAAAACTTTGCTATCTTCCCCTAAATTCACACATATCAATTCGTCAAATTTCCTCCGCTGAGTTTTTACTTTTTATACAGACAATTCTTAGTTTCAATGGTCTAGCTTTTCTATTCTTTCTTTTCTTTCACACAAGTGATTTAGCTTCTCTCTCCAAACCTCGAGAACATATCACATTTTTGACTTTTTTTTATATATAATAATCACATTCTTTATTTGTTGGAACAATTATGTTTTTTTAAAAAGTTAGCCATCATTACTTTCATTCATGAAAGAAGGATAATTTCCTCTCAATGATGTTACAAAAGGCTCTTGGCAGGTTGTGTGCTCCTATGCCAAGGTTACAATGAGTAGCAGCATGCTTTGCTAGGCAATCAGCTGCCCCCTTAGCATTTCTGTGTACATGCTTTACAAAAGATTGTGAGAAACTATACAAAATAGGGATTATGTCTGCGATGACAGCTTCCACTTCTCATAAGCCTTGAGCGGGATCGTCTTCATTAAGCAGTTCTTGAACCAAAATAAGGCAATCCGTTTCAGCCACTACCCTCTGGCACCCAAGGGCTGATGTGCTCTCTAAACCGATGCGCATGCTCCATGCCTCTGCAGCCAAAGCCGATTGGCATGCCCTCCTTACTTGCACCGTGTCAATCACGTGCCCACTAGAGTTCCTAATCACCACCCCTAATCCAGCTTGATTTTGTTGGTCCTTAAAAGCCGCATCCGAGTTGATCTTGTACCATCCTTGCAATGAAGGAACCTATCGCGATGCCTCCGGTACAGGTGAGCTCTCGTGTTGAGAAGGTTGTCGTTGGCTGGCCAGTTGAGTTGACAACCTATACGCTCTTCTGGCTGTATCTTCTGGTTTCAATGCCTTGCCCTCCATAACAGCACTGTTCCGACATTTCCACAGCTCCCAACAAATGTTTGCGACGATAATGATGAGTTCTTTATCCCTTGTCTTCCAATCCTCCATGATCCCTGCCCACCACCATTTGAAGCAGGCGAATGATGGGTCATCAGTGCGTAGCCCCAACGGGAGGCCAGCCACGTTGCGCTAGCATGGTGGCATCTGAGAAACAAGTGTTCCAAATCTTCGTCTTCTACACCGCAAATCCTGTAAGTGGGAAGTGGGTGCTATATTCCTCCTTCTCAGATTTGACATGATTGGCAGGGAGTTTGTTAGGACCCTCCACACAAAATTTGCCATCTTTGGGATGAGCTTCAAATCCCACAGTTCCTTTCAGTTGACGGAAGCACTTCCTCCCGGTCCCTCTTGAGCGATGGCGATCCTCAGTTTGTTTGTGCTAAGGACCCCATATCCTCCCTTGACCGTATACTCCCCCCTCGTATTCTAGTTCCATATCAATTTGTCTTGTCTGTTGGGGATCACAAGTATTTGGAGAATTGCATGGACCTCACTGCTAGTAAAAAAAGTGCGCAGAAGCGGTTCGTTCCATCTTATCCCTGATTCATTAAGCAGTTCACAGACCTTATGCAAGTCGCAAGACGCAGGCCTGGGTGAGAGCAGTTTGAAGTTCTCAAGGCCTGGGACCCAAGGATGTTCCCAGATATTGACATAGCGACCATCCTGGACATTCCATCTAACCCCCTTCTATAACAGTTGTCGGCCTCCAACATACTGCACTAAGCCCATGAGGCCGATCCACCAAGCCCACTGCTCATGAAGTCACAATTAGGGAAATAGACCCCTTTCAAGACCCTAGCCCACAATGCGTTCGGTTCACGTAATAACCTCTAGGCCTGACGGCCCAACATGGCAATGTTGATGGACTGTAAATCCTTAAAGCCCATGCCTCCCATTGACTTGGGCATGGTCAAGGTCTCCCAGCTCACCCAATGAACACAGTCGTCTTCTTTGTTGTGGCCCCACCAAAATTTCCTCAACTTTTTGGTGACTTCGTTGATGAAGTTCTTGGGCAGTAGGAAGCAAGACATGGCATATCCCGGTATGGCCGTAAGAACAGATTTAATTAACACTTCTCTGGGGGCTTGTGTCAAAAAATTCTGCTTCCATGTCTCTGTTTTCTTACCAATCCGTTTAAGTAGATAACGCATGGCTTCTAGTTTGGCTTTGCCCCACGCCGTGGGCAAGCCCAAGTAGTAGTCTTGTTTATCGGCTACCCTCACACCCAGGACACCTGCGACCTGCTGCATAACATCTGATCGCGTGTTCTTGCCAAACACCACGCTGGATTTGTCAAGATTGACCTCCTGATTAGAAGCGGCACAATACTCCTGAAGTATGCCCTTTAGATGTTGGGCCTCATCTGCTGTTGCCTTGTCGAAGAGTAACAAAAAGTCGGCAAAAACTATATGTGTGAGGACCGGACACGAGCTTTTAATTGCATAGACAGAGTCTCTGCCTTCATCCATTGCTTTGGAGATCATGGGCGACAAAACTTCGGATACCAAAATGAATAGAGAGGGGGATAGAGGATCCCCTGTCTCAATCCCCTTGTTGGTTTGAAGTTTCTGGTCCTTTCCCCATCTATATAAATATATTAAATCAGAGACCAAGATCTCTGGTGTTGACACATGGCAAAGTTCATGCTATTATGATATGCCATGTGGCAAAGAGCTTATCCATCAATTAACAATTGCAATAATGGTACCTTAATTCATGAAAATGGCACCCTTAGCTACATTAAATCAGGGCCATTATGAAAATACCAAACATAAAACCTATATATTATATTCCATTCATGTACAAAATGTCTAAACATTAAACATTGAATTGTAGGATAATAAATATTTGGCCAATTGGCATAATGCATTAAATACAAGATATAGAGAGTCAAAATTTATTAATGTTAAATGAATTTATATATGGATATATAAAGGGTTTTTCTTATACCCGTGTAACTATCAAATTTCTATTCATTATTTTCATTTTAGTATATAAATTTATTCATTACTAGCATTAAATTAGTGTATACATGATAAACTAAAAGTCATGAAGGTTTTGTATTTCAACATGTATTTAGTCTTTTAACCATAAATTAGTGTATACACGATCGTGCATATCTTCACCAGGTCAACAATGGAGGAGGCATCTAGTCTTTTAACCATCATCCGAAACTATGAAGAGGCATCAGGACAGAAGATAAACCTTGATAAGTCTGCAGTCTCATTCAGCCGAAATGTCACAGTACAAACACAAGAAGCTATCAAACAACATCTTGCCATGATTTCGGTGGAGCAGCACGACAAGTATCTAGGATTACCTACTGTTATTGGAAGATCTAAGAAACAAACATTTGCCTCCCTCAAAGACCGGGTGTGGAAGAAATTGGCTAGTTGGAAGGAGAAATCTTTATCCTTTGCGGGTAAGGAAGTGCTTATCAAAGCGGTTGCCCAATCAATACCAACGTATGTTATGAGCTGCTTATTACTTCCTAAAGAGCTTTGCCACGACATTGAATCCATTATTAGCAAGTTCTGGTGGGGTCAAAAACACGAAGAGAGGAGAATTCATTGGGCTAGTTGGGGGCGCATGTGCAAACCCAAGAAGGTAGGAGGTCTTGGCTTTCGGGATTTGCAAGCTTTCAATCTTGCCATGCTGTCAAAGCAACTTTGGAGGCTATTGCAAGACTCGTCCTCACTACTGGGGCAATTATATTTCCATAAGTATGTCAAGCACCGGCCTATCATGGAACTAAAAGCGCATCCTAATATGAGCTTTACTTTTCAAAGCTTGCTGGCTACACGGGAGTTTGTTGAAGAAGGAGCTTTATGGAGAGTGGGAACAGGTCATAACATCAGAATTTGGGAAGACAGGTGGCTCCCCAAACAGAATGGAGGGAAGCCATGGACTAGAAATCCTAGCCTAGCGGACCTTACAATGGTAAATGACCTCATGCATGCGGGCGAACAAGTCTGGAATGTTGCTCTGGTTAAACAGGTGTTCTTGCCCTTTGAAGCCGATCAGATTCTGAGCATCCCTCTAGTACCAGACTACCATCTTGATACCTTGTTCTGGAAACATACTAAGAAAGGTCTATTTACGGTCCGCAGTGCATATCATGCCATCTTCTCTCAGATACAACAACAGCCTGCCGAAACCAGCCACAGTGGGGACATGAGTGAGGTTCTATGGGTCCAAATATAGGGCCTGACAATCCCCCCAAAGGTCCGCCATTTTCTATGGAGAGCTCTGCACAACAATTTGGCAACTAAAGCCAATTTAATACGCCGAGGTATGAATATTCCTACTACTTGCTTAAGATGTGGCCATTCGATGGAAACCCTTCCACATATCTTTGTTGAATGCCCTTGGTCCAAAGATCTTTGGCGGATTCTTCATCCCCCATGGTGGTCCAATAGCGATTCTTCCCCATTTCCTTCAGTCCTATGGTGGTTTCTTGCTGTGTGGCATACAACAACTATCGAAGAACTTCAAAGATGGATTATGATATTCTGGGGGATTTGGTACTCTTGCAATATTTTGACATTTGAGGCAAAGGAGATCCCGGCTCAGCAGGTGATTGACATGTCCATGAACATCCTCAGTAACTATATACAATCCAATTTCCTAGCTCCCACCACTCCTCATGTCTCAGCTCATGCTACACCGCCTAAGAGATGGATGCCTCCTACGCAGAACACAATGAAATTGAATACGGATGCTGGACTCTTTAGGGATTCTGGGTGTGGTTTTGGTGCTGTAATTCGCAACTCCAGGGGAGAGTTGCTGATGGTGGCCCATACTAGAACAGATGTGCAACTATCCCCCGAATTTGCTGAAGCGTATGCCATGGTTTTTGGCATCCAACTTGTTGTCTCTTTGGGATTTTGGAACCTTGAAGTGGAGTCTGATTGCCTAGGCCTGATACAGGAGCTGCACTCAATCCAAAAGTCGCCATCTTACATCGGCTTACTCATGTCGCAAGTTTCTTTAGCTGCTGGAGCTTTACATTCAGTCTCTTTTGCTCACATCCCTCGCAATTGTAATAAAGTTGCCCATGAGGTAGCACAGTTAGCTAAGACCTGTAACTCTGAGATAATCATGCTTGATGTTTTCCCCGAGTATATTGTTTCGCTTGCTCAACAGGATGTAGCACATGTCTTATGAATGAAAAGCTATCTTCCATTTCTCAAAAAAAAACATATATTTAGCCTTTTGGTCCTTTTAAGTGTTTTTTTATTTAACGTTTAGCATCAATTCCCATTAATAAAAGGAGAGTAGTCCATTCTAATGATGTTACAAAAATTCATGGGCATTTCTTGGTTCCATTCATTATTGTTGTTATTAATAGGAAAATATATTCATTATTAGCATTGAATATGAGCATATATGGTAATTGAAAAGTCATGAAAGTTTTGTATATATATAGAAGATGTGGCCATCAACAAAGAGATTAAAACAAAAATACAAAAGAGGTTTTTAAGCTATCTCTCTACCCCGACCTTTTCTTTGTAAATTTTTTTTGAAAATTTTCTTGAAGGAATTATGCATTATAGTGATTCAATTCCTCAAGCTTCTTTTCGGAGAAGAATTTTCTGGATATGCCGAGGTAGGGGATGCAGACATCAAATATATATTTCCAATATGTTTCCAATATTAGCGGAGAATGGTTAAGGGGCAATGTACAACAAATCAAGATAAATTTAGTATTTTTATTTTTATTTTATTTTTTAAAAATATATTAAAAATAATATAGCTATGTATATTTTTTTATATATAAACTTGTATGTTGCCTCTCCTAATCCGTGTGTAACACGGAAAGTAGTTTAACAAAATATTGCAACTAATCGAGGTCATGCATTGCATGACCCAGTGAATCCACCTGTCACATTGGAACAATTATGGTTGGTGAAAGTCGCAATGGTAGTATAATCTTTCCACGTGTTGGTTGATATCTGCCTGTAATTGACCATACATGTTCGTCTAGTAAATGTACCACAAAATTCAATGTTGATAGATGAAGCCTTATTTTTTTTGTCGAACATGAAGCCTTATTTTGGGACCATGCTTTTGCTTGGTTCAAAATAAATGACCTAAAGCTTCCAGTTTCTAGATGTGGCGGTAGGGCAGGTCCTTGGCTTTTATAGTGTAGCTACAAACAAGTTAACTAATTAGTCTACTGATTAAAATTTCATGATGAAAGTAACTTGGGCAAAATTGTAGGTACAAATGTATTATCAAGTATTAACTTATTAAATATTATCATGCTAAAAATTGTTAAATAATATATTTAAAACTTTTTGACAAAAAGAAGATATACATTTTTAAACTTTTGAACCATAGCATAACAGATGCTAGTTTATCTGTTTGGAGTATTATTAGTGGTATATAATGTCACTTTTTTGTGTAGGTTTGCACCATATAGTTTTTTTTTTTTATCAAAAGCTGGAAATCGTAAAATGCTAAATAAGGTACACACACTCGGGAACTAGCCGGTGTGAGACTGACAAGCCAACACAAACTCCTAAGGATAGCTATATGACAAAGTGTCACGGACCAAGAGTGTGGCGCAGCGGATGCACACTCTCACCGTGCGGCACAAGCAAGATCGTCCCTTAACTTGTAAGCCTACCACACGCAAACACAACAAAGAGAGAACAAAGAGAATAATAAAGCAAGAGAAATAATTGGGAGAAGACTCGGTACTATTATTAATAAACCATCAACAACAATACACGCCCAACAACCCCCCCTCACGCGTCCTATTTATATAGGTGCCGCAAGGCTCTCTCC
>JAKUCV010004050.1:4236-17707 GCA_028386065.3 Turnera subulata | reverse complement strand
AGAGAACAAAGAGAATAATAAAGCAAGAGAAATAATTGGGAGAAGACTCGGTACTATTATTAATAAACCATCAACAACAATACACGCCCAACAACCCCCCCTCACGCGTCCTATTTATATAGGTGCCGCAAGGCTCTCTCCTAGTTTGACAGTGCTAAGTAATCCTAGTCCAACACAAACTCGGTTTACTTAACCCCCACACAAACCCAATCCTAATACAACATGGTTAGCTACTCCTAGTCACAATAGGATTCCTACCAACACCCAAAGTAGTGTCCCAACCCAACTCCAACTCCTATGCACACTAGGATTCCGGACTCCTATGCGCACTAGGATTCCGAGGTCGTGACAAAAGCCTCCATCTACAACCGCAACGGTTTTTTTCAATCAGAAGCACACGACATTACTACAAAACTACAGTGATTTTGGCAAAATAACCGTAGAGGTTTGCACACCATATATTTCATATTTCAAGAGCTGATCGTGAGGTAAAAATTGGGATTATATATCCATAGATGAAATGATGATAAATTTGGTGAATTGAACTTTAGTGGCAGTTGGACTCCTCGTAGTGGCGTGCTCTTAAAATAAATTTGGTGGTGGAGTGGGTTCTGTGATGCTCATCTAATGAACGTGGAGCGAGTTCAAGATGATATAGGCTCACATTTCAGGGGATATTTTCCGAAATTTAAGTAGGAGTGATGTATAATCCCACGTAATTGGAAAGGAAAGCATAAATGAGTAATTTATAAATGTGGTGGATCTATATCCCTTCTGTCTTCAAATTTTGACTTGGAGAATTGAACTTCCTTGTGATGAATAAAGGCATGACATATTATGTGATTTTAAGCCGGTTACATATCGAAGTGAAAATATATTAACCACCGGGGTGGTGGCCCAGTGGAAAACCTTCAGCTTGCCATCTCTAGGACTCGGGTTCGAGTCCCGAGACTTAGGGGTGAGCACGGAGCAGTCTCTGTTCCATTTGACAATTTCGGATCGGATATCCATATAGCTCGGATTTTTTTTTTCGGATATCCGTTCCATTTTAATTCTCGGACTCCACATTTTTCGGATACCATATTTTTCGGAGCGGATATTACGGATTTTCGGATCTCCACGGACACATTGATTTTTGGATTTTCGGAGCGGATTTTACGGATTTCCGGAATGGATCTCATTTGAACTACATTCAACCGCTAAACAAGTACAAAAATATAAGAGAATTCATACCTAATTGACTATATAAATAAAAAATAATTTAATATTTGATAATTAGTACATGTCAAATTTATTTTATATAAATCATTGTTCCTGTCATATGTTTTATTAATTGCAACTAACAAAAAGAATTTAAGTGGAAAAGGGTGCTGAATTAAAAACAAAGTGCGAACCGATGTATTAATATGAAAGCATTGCCTTTTGCACTTTACCTATTTCAAAAAAATCATTTTCCATATTTTAAATAAATAGAAAAAATCATTTGCTAACTTCTTTACCATTATTAAATTTTACCATTCACTTTTTGCAAAACTTTTGCTTTATTTAATATGAGAGATGATTTTTTAGAAATTTATATTAGTATTACGTCCTTTTTTTATTTTTTATTCATAGGTTTTATTTTAAAAATTAACATAACGTAATATTTTTTATAACAAGGTAACTATAGGATAAATATTTTACAACAAGGCAATTATGTAAGGATAATTGTAACATACCGTTTTCCTTTTTTTTTTTTTATAACAAGGCAATTAAAGGATAAGTTTCTTATACTTTTCTCTCAAAATATTTCCATACGTTTTATAAACATAAATGAAACGCCCCGACCCGTACTTACCATACAAAGTAAACACGTGCCGGAACTGTAACGACACAACCAAACAAAGCCCGGCATGCAGTGTATACAACAGAAACTCGGGCTCAACAGCCCAAAATAAAAATGTCAGAAATCTGGCCCTTCGGCCCAACATCAAAATATATCACCCGAACCCGGGATCATCAATAATAACTCAACCGGCCCATAGCCCAACAATAGCAATAAACAGCACAGCGGAAGACTGAATAACTCACAAAGACACTGTATGCGACACATGATGCAAACTATGGATCCAAGTCCTGACCAAGGGATAACGCCGCAGCCTGTCTGGAATGCATCAAACCTGTACCACAAATAACTCATCCTACGGGATGAAAGCCCGCAGGTGAGGGGTGAGTCCGAAGTGCTCACCAACCAAGGATAAACAGAGATATGCAGGCAACTATAATACTTTAAAGAAGAACTACAGACAATAGTCACAACCATACCAAAGACAATACCGTACAAGACAAACCAAACTCAAAGACTCAACCCAAACGTACCAAGGACCTTATTATTATTCTAATTTTATCTTTCTGGTCCCGTCACGGATAAGCTAAGGTCGTACCAAGCTATCAACCTGTTTATAGTGCCAGATCAAAAAGAACCCGGGATCAACATCCCAATATCAAATCTCAGGGATCAACATCCCAATAACAATCTCAGGGATCAACATCCCAATCACAATCTCAGGGATCAACATCCCAATAACAATCTCAGGGATCAACATCCCAATAACAATCTCAGGGATCAACATCCCAATCAAACCGGTATCAACATACCCATCACAAGTAACCCAGATCATGGCCACCACAAAACAGTCTCAAACCATCCGGTCGTACCTCTACTTACTACGTGACAATAAAATCACCATCTCAAATCAACTTCCAATTTCCATTTTTCCTTTTTCCCAATTATTCATATCACAGTTTATTCCAATTTTCCAACTTCCTATTAACTCAAGTTATACAACAGACCACTCCGTCAACAGTTTCATAGCATCAATTACTCTCAATCCAACATCAATCACAACACAGTATCCAAGAAACCAATAACAGTCAACATAGCAGTTCAATCAAGCATGACAATATCAGCGAATCACACTCAGAACCAACATCAACAATCCATATCATCAAGTAACCAACAATAATATATAACCCAACCAATCAACATTCTCATAACTCCAATTATTCACAATTAATAGTTCAACAATTATCCACAATTTCCACAAGTCCAACAACACAGTCCAACAACAGCAACAACAATAACCATCGCAGTCAAATAACTATCAAGGATCACCTCAGCAGTTCAATCAAACAACAAATCACTCACAGTATTACAGGCACATATCAAGGGTTATCCATCCTCACCTTGGCCGATTACTCAACTCCAGAGACAATGTCTGGTCCGAAGCCGGCTCCTCGGGAAACTGCCCGATATCCGAACCTATACAACAAAACAATATATACAGATAAATGCACATAATCGGTATGCTATGATGCCAATACTGCAAAATAAACCCATCCCGGTTCATATCCTTTATTATCATCTTTTACCGTAGTTTTTTTCCGAAAATATTTCCTTGAAAATAATTATTTTTACCATATCGTATATTCTTTTTCCATAAGACAAAAGTATCACCATAATAAATACTTACCAAATTATATATATATATATATCAGAAAATACTTCCATATAATAAATTATGTCATATTCCCTTTTTTTCTAGCAACATAAATTAATTATAAATATAAATATATATATATCCAGAAAATAGTTATTTAACAAATATATATATTAAGGTAAACTAACACTATATGTACTCTTTTTCCAGAAAATATAATCATATTAACATATTTTCTGAAAATAAATATAGGTATAAATATTTATTTTCTAAAGATATAATATATTCCCAAACAATTATATTATCAACATAATAATCTTTTCTAGAAGTATTACTTAGGTATACCATATATATATTTTTCTGGTAAAACATTTCCACTTTTTATATCCCTAAAGGCATTTACCGTAATCATGTTATAATTTCCTTACTTTCTTGAAAATACTATATCAAGTAGTTACTTCTTTTATTTTCACCAAATATAACCATATATATATATATATTTTTTTTAATGTTCCCAGAAAAATTATAATGTGTAATATGTTTTTTTTTATATTACCAGAATTAGAATTATATATATACATTTATTCTTTTTTTTAATTAACCGGACTGGGCCATACTATGCAGCCCACATCCAAACTCAGCCCAACCCAATCAAAGGAGTCAGCCCAGGTCAAAGCCCAGAACAAGCAGCAGGCCCGAGCCAACTTGGCCCAGCTCCCGCGCAGCCCAGGTCTTCTACCCAAGCCACAACCCATTTGTGGGGTCGGGTCAACCCACGCGAAACCGGGTCGTGCCCATCTTCAACGGGTCTGCTCTCCTACAAACGATGGCGGCGCGGCGAGACGCACACGAGCGGCGACAGCAGCGGCGGGAGGAAACGCGACGTAGGCTGTGGCGGCTGTCGGCACAGCTGCGGTTGGTGGCGACGAACGGCTGGAAGGAAGGCGAACCCGGGCATCCCGTCGGGTCTCCAGCCAAGCGCGGCGCGTCGGGTGGCGACGGCTGCATCATGTCGGCGACATCGAGAGGGAGGCGTCGGTGTGAGTGGTGTCACGAGAGGTGGCGCAGTTCACTCCCACATGAACAGTGCCGGATGGAGGGTGGTGAAGGTGACGATGGTGACGGTGAGGTGGCGGGTCTTGGTTGGTGGTGGTGATGATGTGGAAGGTGGTGATTGGTTGATGGTGTTTGTGTTGTGTGTGTTGTTTTTATTTCTTCCTTTTGCAGGTTTTTTTCGTGTTTGCAGAGGAAGGGACGGTAACTGGCAGTGAGTTTTTAGCTGGTGAAGATGAAAGCAAAACTGGTTTTGCAGGGAAAGAACGGGGAAAAAAAAAACTGGATTATGGTGTGTGTGCATGGGAAAAGCAGGGAGAAGAGGAGGCGTGAGTGGTGTGTTCACGAGCTGCACAGGCCACTCACAGGTTCACAGTGGGAGGCGGCTGCGTAACTCAATCATGCAGTCGTGTCCCGTCCGGACCAGAAAATAACTGTAATACCCCCTTAGTTATTTTCCGGTGAGATTTTTCGAAGATTCCGGGACCCGAAAAATACCAACTTAGGCCCGAAAAATCCACAGAAAAATCCCGACCTCGGTTACGAAAAAAAACGACGCCCGATTTACCTTGAGTTAATTACCCAAGATTAATTCATTCGGTAAATCACTGTATAACGACTTTAACAGTCACGGCAAAAACCCAAATTTTTACCCGGGCTGTTACATTCTACCCACCTTAAAAAGAATTTCGTCCCCGAAATTCCGTCCTCTTATTTGTGGGTCCTACCACGATAAGCTTCTGGTATACTCCACCAGGTGTCCAAACTCAACCCGAGATACCGCTTATACCCTTAAGCGACATCTCCTCCGCTTATATAAACCGAACCTCATGACTGGCAAACTCACACACAGCCATGGACTCTCCACTAAGATCAAGAACCACCTCAGACTCCAAGGACAACAGCTACATCGGTGGCACTGCTTTCCCGACAAGCTCCGAAGAAGAATTTTTGAAGAAATGCTTCAAGACGAACATCGTCGGTCTGAAAGAACACATGGTCGTCTCCAGCAGACGGCGAAAGAAGCGTGCTGGCAAAGAAGCTGAAGATAGGAAGGGCAAGGCAACTGCTGAAAGCAGCACTCCGCAGCAGACGCTATCGCAGCTGAACGTCTCACTGAAGAAGATCAGCTCGGCGGTGATGCAGATAGAACTGGCGCACGCGGAACTCTTTCCTCACATGAAAAACGTCCAAAAACTTGTAAAAGATCTAGAGAAGCAAGTAACTCCATAGAGTACTTCTTCTCATGTTGTAAAAATGTTTTGAATTAAATAAAATAAGTTTTCTTTTTAAATCAAAACCTCTTATGTTACGAAATCTTATGTTTAACAGAAAATCAAAGCACCTCAAAGCAAATAAAAAATCAACAATAAGATTATAAAATCAAACATATTGACATTAAAAACAAAACTCATTTAACAAAACCAAAACATAAAGAAGTTAAAACAAAAACATATTTTCATGATCAGCGCCCAAATCGGTCGTAAACATCCTCGATCCCGAGAAACGTGACATTCACAGCTTACGGTGACGTTGGTTTCCCTCGTGAAAAAGACGACCTTTAACTCGCACGGTGATGATCACGAGAGCGTCCTGTGTCCCTCGAAAGAAACGTTATCCACTTGTTCACAAATTCCGTATGAGCCAAAAACGTCTGTTAGGTCTCGTATCTCTCCACGATGTCCGAACATATGTAAGCTTGTCGCACATGCACTCTACTCGAGGTATGGTCCCATCAGTCTAGCCTCAACGGTCACGGATACATGTGATAAAAGATGCAAGAAAGAGTAATAAAAAGAAACGCCAAGGTAGCCAGGGCGTTAGAAAATGGCGAGATGGAAAAGGGCTGAAAAACACTGGCATTTGTAGCCCGAAAAATGTATAAAGTAACGAAGCAATAAATGAAGCAACAGAAAAATTTTTAAAAAGAAAAATCTTGAAAATCGAAAACAGTAATCACGCTCCCCATAAGAGTATAAAAGACGGAGCGGTGAGGTGTAAATCATCAAAAGCATCTTAAAGCAAACAAACGCTCAGGCAAAAAAACCTCAAAACTCAGAAAAACAAAACACCAACACGTCCAAAACACAATGCCTGCTCTGTCATCCGTCTTCTTCGTCGAAGGTGCCAACCTAGGCAGAAGAAACCGGCTGGCCTACAACATGATCAACGAGCGTCCAGAGGAACTACCGAACGAGCTTGACAGAATGCCCCGTCTGGTCTTCGTCGACGAACTCTACTCATTGAGGTTCTTCGTCACTCCCATGGAAGAGACGTTCTTCCTGGAGGACCAAGGAACCCTGGGACCTCTTGCTACGGCTCGGCCAACTCCGTCATGTTTGTCATCTCTGAAAGACTTCAAGAGTTCAACCTAGAGTCCACTTGCCATTTGCTGGACCAAGGCACCTACTATCAGCTCTCGATGACTGCCCAAAGCATGCCCAGAGTAACACGTCTACCTCCAACTTGGCCAAAGGCCCGGCTACTGGTGTGGAACTGCAGAGGAGTCGCTAGGCGTTCCCAGGAGTTCTCGCGTACCCTGAGGGACCTGAAGAACCAGTACAAGCCCAACATGGTTCTTCTCACAGAGACCCAGTGGCAACCTGAAGACGATCATGGTCTCATCCCACTTCGGTTCCCTCAAGCAAACCGGTTCGAGCTTCCTGGCCAGAACAACACAGGCGGCATGTGGTTCTCGTGGAGTGACAGCATCACGGTCAACATCAACAATGACCCCAACAGCTTCAGGGTCAACGTCGTTCCAAGGCGATGAATGTATTTTTTTTATATAAAATATCAATGTAATATTTATGTTTGTAATGAAAATATTAGTATTATTAATAATATTTATGTTCTGCGACAGCTGGCGTCCCTTGACTGGATCTATAACGCACTAACTAAAATGATATAAAATAATAAACAAATAGAGCGAACTATGCAAACAAGAACAATAAACACACAAGGACTGCCCAACAAGACCTAACGCCCGCTCCGCTACCAAAATGAAACGCCCCGACCCGTATTTACCATACACAGTAAACACGTGCCGGAACTGTAACGACCCAACCAAACAAAGCCCGGCATACAGTGTATACAACAGAAACTCGGGCTCAACAGCCCAAAATAAAAATGTCAGAAATCTGGCCCTTCAGCCGAACATCAAAACATATCACCCGAACCCGGGATCATCAATAATAACTCAACCGGCCCAATGGCCCAACAATAGCAATAAACAGCACAGCGGAAGACTGAATAACTCACAAAGACACTGTATGCGAAACATGATGCAAACTATGGATCCAAGTCCTGACCAAGGGATAACGCCGCAGCCTGTCTGGAATGCATCAAACCTATACCACAAATAACTCATCCTACGGGATAAAAGCCCGCAAGTGAGGGGTGAGTCCGAAGTGCTCACCAACCAAGGATAAACAGAGATATACAGGCAACTATAATACTTCAAAGAAGAACTATAGATAATAGTCACAACCATACCAAAGACAATACCATACAAGACAGACCAAACTCAAAGACTCAACCCAAACGTACCAAGGACCTTATTATTATTCCAATTTTATCTTTCTGGTCCCGTCACAGATAAGCTAAGGTCGTACCAGGCTATCAACCTGTTTATGGTTCCAGATCAAAAAGTGTTAGTAATATGCCCAAAAGTCAATCAAGGATGATTATTTGTAGTTGTGTATATGCATTAAGGTTATTCCAATAAGTATCGTTTATGAGATAAACGCTTGCACATGCTTATAACCCAAGTATATATATATTTGATATGTATGTTCTTAAATGTCCCTAGTCGGTTATTATTACGGATGGGTTGTAATAATAAGTTAAGACTAGCGTATGTTGAGAATTGCATATGTGATATGAATTCTACATACGGGTACAAGTTGGAGAACTTGTGGACTGGACCGACCCACATAAGAGCACTACATGGAACGTATATGTATGTCATTAGTGTTTCTTAATGATGTGATTGTCCTCCGACCTGAGATCGTCAAGGTATCCAACATATGAATCATGTACTTTGATATTACTCCTTGTCACCCGTAACTGGGTGGACATAAGGGTAATCATTGGGTATATGCCGAGTATGTAGTGGGTTTTGATTGATCAAGAGGGGATTCGTCCAACCCATATAACGGGTATATTATCGGATGGTTTCTTGATAGAGTTGAACTATAAATGCACGGCCGTGCTCGGATTATGATATGTTGATATCATTGGTATCCGTTTTACACAGTTAACTCGAGGATCAAGAAACCGAGATTAAACATATACGATATTGACATATTCCATGTCTCGGTTTAATCTTGATAATGGGACGAAGGGACGATGACATATTCCGAGGCATAGAGAATCAGTTCTGATCTTGTCGTTCGGGTAGCAATGATGTGTTGCTAGACGCCGCTCTTTGCTTATAATTGTAAAATGAGATTTTACAATTATTGCCGGACGTTACAAGTGCCTACAGGGTCACACACATAGAACCGTTGATTCGAGCAGATGGTCGAACCGTGGTTGGACCATGGTTGGACCGGGTGTGGTTGGACCGTGGTTGGACCATGGTTGAACCAGGTCGTTTTGGGGTGGTTTGGTTCACTAAGCATCAGATTAGTGGAGCCATTATTGCAGCCTTGTGATGAATATTCCCACTAAGAGTTAGTGGAAACATGTTGGCCAAAGGTGTTGTCCACTTTGACATGCCTTTGTGAGTTGGCATGCACATGCTTTTGTCTAAGGCATTATTCTTCACACTTGGGTTGGTTAGAACGTTTTTGTGTCTGAAAAATTCAGAGGATTGAGCCTTGAGAAGTGTTCTTGAGAGCTTGAGAAAACACACACTTACCCCTTTCTTTGTGAAAGAAAAAGAACACCAAAACACCACAAACACAAGCCCCGGTTTTACTCTTGCTAGCACATCAGTCCGGGGAGCTCGTTCTTGGATTCGTGTGACGATTCCGGGAAGGTCACGGTTCGTGTGGATACCGTAGAGGAGCAGGTCTTCTTCTTGCTCTAACTGATTCGTTCCAGCCTTCGTCTTGGTCTAGATGATTCGTTCCAGCAGTTGGGTGAAAGACCTCAACCGAACAAGGTACGAAATTTTGTTATACGGTTTATATGCTTCACATGTGGTTCTTGGCTAAGTTTCCTTTGCTTCCGCTGCATCTTTTGCTTGTATATGATTGTCATATAGCCTAGGGAAACTTACAGTGGTAGCGGAGCCTTCTTGTGAAGCTCTAAACCGTGTAAATGATTCATATGTGATATGATCATCTAGAATGTGTAGGAATCATTTTGTGTATGTGATATGCCAAATGATTTTGAACATGATGTCTTGGTGTTTTGGCAATTGATATGCTGCTTTTGATTTGGTATATATATGTGTTTTGCCATTCAAATATATTCATATGCTTGATATGTCTTAGTGAATATGCATGATATGTTCTATGTGATAAAGCATGATCATGTCATATTGTCTTCAATTGTATGTATGTGATACATATGTTGTTGAGGTTGATTTGTCAAAAGTGTTTTGACAACAAGAGGTTGATTGATATGAGATATCAATCAAGATGATTATGGCAGTAGGTCGAAGGGTTCGACTAAGAAAAACCGAGTGTCGGTTTGTGTTTCGAACGATTGTCGTTCAAGCAATGTTTGGCCAAAACATCGATGTTGGTGTGACCAACATCGATGTTGGCATGAAGATTGGCCTTGGCCGAATCTCCAAAACATCGATGTTGTGTTGTCAAACATCGATGTTTTCATGCAGACACTCAACAACATCGATGTTTAAATGTTAAACATCGATGTTATTTGAGCTCGGCCAAATTGGTTTGAGTTCCAGAACTCCAACAACATCGATGTTTGAGTGTCAACATCGATGTTCTTGAGTTCCAGGACCCAAACATCGATGTTTAAATGTTAAACATCGATGTTATAATGCTACTGCCAAGATATTGAACTTTCAAGTACTCAAAACATCGATGTTTTAATGTCCAACATCGATGTTTTTGAGCTACTGCCAAATGGTTTGGAGTTCAAGTACTCAAACATCGATGTTTAAGTGTCAACATCGATGTTTTATGCATTCGGCAACCTCCAACATCGATGTTTGATGGTCAACATCGATGTTTTGAGGGTTCGGCAACCTCCAACATCGATGTTTGCTTGAAAACATCGATGTTTTGTGGATTCGCAAACTCCAAACATCGATGTTGAAGGGTTCAACATCGATGTTGTGGACTGCAGCGACTTCAACAGCAAATTTGGGGCAGAAGGAGGCCGAACTGGTGTCTGGCCTGAACAGCAAAGTTGTAGCTCTACTTCTTAGCTTTCCAGGGACACCAAGTTTGCACAAATCCGAGCTCTATAGCTCCGGATATGGCCGAAATACTGAGTGCTGCCAATTGTTGGCGAGAATCAGATTCTCATAGACATCGATGTTCATTTATGGACATCGATGTTCACTTGCATTTTTGTTTTCCAAATTTGCTTAACATCAATGTATGATTTATCAAGAACAAGCATGTGATGTGTTGGAATTATATTTTGATGTAAAATATTAAGTTCTTAGTTGCCTTCCATGATGAGCACTAATCATTGCTTAGATCAACACTAGGTAGGTTTTGCCCTAGCAAGGTGCCTATGTTTATCCTAGCAAGGTTCGAGAGGATAATTGTAATATCCCGATTGCTTGTTGTGGGTTTGGACTTAACTAGGTTACCTTAATAGGATTAAGAACCTAGAGGCAAGGGTTGAGCAATGTCTATAAGATAGACTTGGACAAGGTGTTGTTCACTCAACTATCCAAGAGTTACATAGAGATGTAATTGACAAGAGTTGTCTACCTAAATAGCTATGATGTAGGTGATCAGCCCTAGCTGACTTATGTTGTAGTGAAATATGGATCTTGGCCTACTTATATAATTGTCTTGATTTATATAGTAGGAGTACATTTAATAGAATTCCTTATTAAATGATTTGTATGCATGACTATTATTTGTGTGAGTTGATCTTGTTGTAGAATTACCATGGCACAAAACACTAGCACCTATTATTGCGATTGGTCCTAGAGTAGGACAAGCTGAATAGGAATAGTTTCCTAGAGTGGCATCACATTTTGAGGATAGTCTTCAAACAAGAAAAATTTGTATGTCCTTGAAGGGCCTGTTCTTAATGAATTGGCGCCTAATGCTTCTAGGGCAGAAGTAGATGCTTGTGAGTAGCATGTTGATGATGCATTGGATGTTACATGCCTTATGGTAATTTCCATGGACTCTGAGCTTCTGAAGCAAGATGAGAACATGTGGGCGTTCGATATGATCGAACATCTGAAATTGCTCTGAGGAGAGCAAGTAAGGCATGGGAGGTACGAGACCTCTAAGGCATTGTTCCAATGCAAGATGGCTAAGTTATCACCCGTTAGACCTCATGTGCTCAAGGTGATTAGATACATTGAGAGCCTTAGGGGTCTTGGTTTCCTTTGAAAAGGAAAGGGTAAAGCAATGTTAGACAAGAAGAAGAAATGTACCAAAAGGTTTGGTGCATATACATCTTCTTGTTCTCATGTGCTGATACCCAAGGGAGGTATTGCAAAGGTAGGAAATTGTTTCCGTTGCAATAAACCAGGCCATTAGAAATGCAACTGCCCTGTTTACCTTGAAGAGGTAAAGAAGCAGAAGGGAAGTGAGACTTCCGCTTCAGGTATTTTGTTATAGAGGCTAATATCTCTACCTCTGCATCGTGGGTATTAGATACCAGATGTGGTTCTCACATTTATGAAATGTGAAGGAACAGAGAAAGAGTGAGAGATTGGCTAAGGATGAGATAGACCTATGCATCGGAATTGTAGCAAGAGTTGCAACATTACCCGTAGAGACTTACTATCTATCCTTACCTAGTATTTTGGTTTAGAACTAGACCATTGTTATTATGTACCTACCATAAGCAGGAATTTGATTTCCGTGTCTTGTTTGGACAAGAAAGGTTTTTCATTGAAAATAAAGAACAATAGTTGTTTTATTTATTTCAATGAAATTGATTGTGGTGGTGCATTTTAAACGAAGGTTTGTGTGTTCTAAGCCTAGTAACGCCTATCTATAACATTAATACGAAGAAGGTTAGATTACATGATTCTAGTGGAACCTATCTCTGGCATAGTCATATAGACGAGACTCGTATTCCTAAACTCCATAAAGTTGGATTTTAGACTCATTTGATTTTGTATCATATGAGACATATGAGTCATGTTTATTAGGCAAAATGACTAAGGCTTCCTTTACGGGTAAAGGTGAAGAGCCTAGGACTTGGTAGGTCTAATACATACTGATGCATGCGGACCTATGTCTACACAGGCTAGAGGTGGTTTTCAATACTTCATTACATTTACTGATGACATCAATAGATACTGCTAAGTGTATCTAATGAGACACAAGTCAGAATCCTTTGAAAAGTTCAAAGAATTTAAGAATGAAGTACAGAATCGACTCGGAAAGGTATTAAGATGCTTCGAAGAGATCGAGGCGGTAAATACTTAGACCGAGAGCTTCTTGATCATCTAAAGGGTTGTGGTATAGTATCACAACTTACTCCACCGGATACGCCTCTATGAAATGTTGTATCCGAAAGGAGGAACGGAACCTTGTTGGACTTGGTTCGTTCTATGATAAGTCAAACTAACCTTTCTTCTTCCTTTTGGGGACATGTATTATTGAATGCTGTATTTACACTTAACCGTGTTCCATCTATATCGGTCAAAAGACACCATATGAGATATGGACTGGGAAGCGTCCCAACTTGTCTTTTATGAGGGTTTAGGGTTGTCATGCTTACGTGAGACGTGAAGCATCGGATAAACTCGACCCTAAATCCGACAAGTGCCTTTTGTATGATACCTTAAAGGTATTATTTCTATAATC